>CM046790.1:31490683-31550683 GCA_025617405.1 Perca schrenkii
GATACCCACCAACTGGCCATTACCGTTAAGCCCAATCATATTAAAGAAATGACTTCCCTACAGAAGCAACTAAACGACAGAGAGAGAGACCTCATTTCCATAACCTGCTCTTACAGTATTCATTACAGCATCAGCCAGCACACACAGTAATTAGATCCGGATTGGTCAAACAATAATTGAAACTGAAATTGAAATTATGTTAAACACTATCACAATATAACCGTTATCATCTACAAACGTGAATAAAAGCAGCGACAATCAAACACAGTGCATTTAGTCTAACCGAGACAACCCACTGTGCTGTATTACTAGGGGTGTAAGATAAAAATCGATACACTTGAGTATTGCGATATTGAGTATTGCGATATTTTCTTTAGCAATACTATATCAATTTTCAAAAACGCAATATTGATTTTTTTTTCTTCCTACCACTAGATGGCCATGCTGAGACGCACCACTAGTGTCCTTGCATAACAGTGCCTAACAGTACCTAGCAGTTCCTGACTTTTTGCTAGAAGCTAACAACGTAGCTATGGCTGAACTTTGGTCTACTTTAGCATATAAACGTTAGCTCACTAAGAACCTGTGAACAACAATCCCAAACTGGCCGTTTGATTTTCTGTGTACGGAATTGTTTACCTAAAGTAAACTTCTTTGACTTTTATGCACATCATGTCTTTTTTTTTAAATATTGGTTTTTCTAAAATTATACAGTATCGAAATATATTGCAATATATTGAATCGTGACCCATGTATCATGATACGTATCGGATCGCCAGATTCTTGCCAATACACAGCCCTACTGTAGGTATATATATATATATATATATATACAGTACAGGCCAAAAGTTTGGACACACCTTCTCATTCAATGCGTTTCCTTTTTATTTTCATGACTATTTACATTGTAGATTCTCACTGAAGGCATCACAACTATGAATGAACACATATGGAATTATGTACTTAACAAAAAAGTGTGAAATAACTGAAAACATGTCTTATATTTTAGATTCTTCAAAGTAGCCACCCTTTGCTTTTTTATTAATAAGGGAAAAAATTCCACTAATTAACCCTGACAAAGCACACCTGTGAAGTGAAAACCATTTCAGGTGACTACCTCATGAAGCTCACTGAGAGAACACCAAGGGTTTGCAGAATTATCAAAAAAAGCAAAGGGTGGCTACTTTGAAGAATCTAAAATATAAGACATGTTTTCAGTTATTTCACACTTTTTTGTTAAGTACATAATTCCATATGTGTTCATTCATAGTTTTGATGCCTTCAGTGAGAATCTACAATGTAAATAGTCATGAAAATAAAGGAAGAAACACATTGAATGAGAAGGTGTGTCCAAACTTTTGGCCTGTACTATATATATATATATATATATATATATATATATATATATATATACACTGCTTTGAGGGTCAATATGCAACCATGCAAAAGACTCTACATTCAACACCTGTCACCGTTATTATCCGAATAAATCATAACATTACATGTGCATCCCTCCCACAACTCCAACAAATGTCCATCTAACTTGAGAAGACTATCTGTTGTACCAGCCACGTCTCTGCAAATGTCCACGTTCTGAAATGCAAATACCATTCTCTGCAAACCTTTCAACACTGAAGGTTATGAGCTGAACCCACTCATGCTGCTCAAAGACTGAAATCTTAGCATCACGCGTTTTTCTTTTCATGAAAAAAGAATGTGAAAAAGCTGTGGCTGTTGAGTCCCTCTCTCTCTCTCTTTCTCTTCCTGTCTTCCTCTGAAGCACAAGGTCAGGTACAACTTCATTTTATGGCCGGTGGAATTCTCTTCAGTATGGATGAAAAATGGCTCTGGTATGTGGAACACCTTACAGCCTTGTTTGTGGAACGGCGAGACGCTAGCCTAAAAAGATGGAAAATACAAATGTAGCTGAGCTGGTTTTTTTCCAGAGGAGGAGAAAAACAAAAGAAAGGAGGACACGTAGAGACAGAAATCGGCAGGCGAAAAAAAAAAAGTGGAAGATGAAAAAGGAAATTAAAAAAAAAAGACCCCTTCATCCTGTCAGGGGATGCAGGGAAATAAAGTGTATTTTTTTTAATCTCAACTTACAACATCAAGAGCACAAGAGGGTACTCAAGTGTTTCTCCAAAGTAATCGTCATCCTTTCATTTTGATTACTTAGAGCTGTTATAAGATATACTTGAATAAATAATAAGAGGTATACAATCAGACGTGTCCATTTTATATCTACTGTAAATGGGCTCTTTATGCAACTACGACAGGTTGAAAAAAAATGTTCACTGTTGAATGCAACTCAAGTGCATGTTTTATACCGTATGTGTACATTGAAGCGGAACACCTTTGGGCACAAGGAGTTTGGTTTTCTCTCTACAAGAAGCTTTTTTCCAGACTTTATGAAATATGCAACACATTCTCACTCATCAATCTTGTCAAATACGGAAGCTTGGCTAGGTGCCTTTGTCGTTGTTACTGACGCTGAAAGTCTCCCTTAGCGTCCTATAACGCGCTTTAACTAAACGCGCTTGGTCGGGACTATTGGCATCCCTTTTGACGCAGTTATGTCAAGGAAAAGGTCGTGGGTGGGCTTACGTTTTTTGTGACTCGCGGGAATAACGGGACGGTTAAAGACACACGCGGGACACGAACCCCGGTCTCCTGGGTGAAAGTCCTGTGTTTGACCCATCCACCACCCAGGCCAATCTCCCTACGTGGAATTTCCCCCTTACATACAGTACAGGCCAAAAGTTTGGACACACCTTCTCATTCAATGTGTTTCTTTATTTTCATGACTACTTGTCAGGGTTAATTAGTGGAATTTTTTCCCTTAGTATTTTTCCCCAACGGTGAATGAACACATATGGAATTATGTACTTAACAAAAAAGTGAAATAACTGAAAACATGTCTTATATTTTAGATTCTTCAAAGTAGCCACCCTTTACTTTTTTATTAATAAGGGACAGAATTCCACTAATTAACCCTGACAAAGCACACCTGTGAAGTGAAAACCATTTCAGGTGACTACCTCATGAAGCTCATTGAGAGAACACCAAGGGTTTGCAGAGTTATCAAAAAAAGCAAAGGGTGGCTACTTTGAAGAATCTAAAATATAAGACATCTTTTCAGTTATTTCACACTTCTTTGTTAAGTACATAAATCCATATGTGTTCATTCATAGTTTTGATGCCTTCAGTGAGAATCTACAATGTAAATAGTCATGAAAATAAAGAAATACATTGAATGAGAAGGTGTGTCCAAACTTTTGGCCTGTACTGTAGTACTCGCTAAACCCTGTGCAAACGTCCGTATTTTACGAGTTCAGAGTGAGAACGGGTTGAAATATGAGGAGGAGTGGTACAAATATCAAAAACTAAAAGGGAGAGAAGAGGAGTGAAATAGATAGAGGAAGGGTAAAAACATAAAAGATGGTACGGGAAAGGATGAGTGAGAAAGAATTAAAAAGGAGGAAAAAGAAGAAGAAAAAAATTGAATTGAGTTTGTGAAACAAAGAGAAAGAGTTCTCCGAACGGCAGATACACATGATGTACTTAATGACTTATTAGTATGCTGAATTTGTTTACATTTTTTATTATTATTATTATTCTATTCTGATTGTAGTTGGATTTGTGTGCAAACTGAGATGAATTAGTTTGCAAATTCAGCTTAGGTGATTTGAGAAGTGAATATAAATTGAGAAAGCCGAAACGAGAGGACGGACGGAATAAAGGACCGAGACACAAAAGATAGCCAAGGCAAAGGCAAGCCAGAGGAAGAGAGCAGCAGAATAAAGGAGTGATGAATGGAGGAAGAGACAGAGAGGCAGATGAAAATATCTATCTGGACCGCAGGTCGCAGGGATCAACTGGTCTAGACAGTACAGCAGCCGTTTACCTCATTTCACCTCCACCTCTTCTGACATGAGCAGAGAAAACACTGACTCACAAAGAGAGAGCGTGTGTGTGTGTGTGTGTGTGTGTGTGTGCGCAGAGCTGTCTGCTTGCAAGTGTGTGTATGCCCATACAAAGCCACTTGCTTTGGAACTTACAGGCGCCAGAGTTGTCGGAGTGTGTGTGTGTGTGTGTGTGTGTGTGTGTGTGTGTGTGTGTGTGCGTGTGTGTAGGTGGGCGTTTGCGCATGAGTTACCTACACAGCGATCTGTGAAGTCACCATGCCGTTGCACAGCAGACAGACAAATGTGCTTCACAGGAGAGTTTCTTACGAAAAAAAATATCTTGCAAGTTAGGACCAAAGAGAGAGGGAGGGAGAGAGAGAGAGAGTGGGAGGGAGAGAGAGAGAGAGACTGGTGGACAGATAGACTTATTCATGTATATATTTCTCTCTGCTCTGTTTTGCTACTGTGAATGGCCAAAAATGCAAAAGTGATTCAAGCTTAATTTTTTTTTAACGATTACTTTTTGGGGCTTTTCCACCTTTAATTATTATTTTTATGACAGGACAGCTAGGTGAGAAAGGGGAGCGAGAGGGGGTTAGACATGCATAAAATCATCTCAGGTCAGATTCAAACCCTGGACCTCTGCATCAAGGTATAAACCTCTCAGTGTACAGTATGTGCACCTGCTCTACCCACTGAGCCAACCCAGCTACCAAGCTTAATATTTTTTATTGAATCATCCAGCTTCTACATTTGCTGTTGAACTATTGTTTGGTGAGTTTTCGTTACTGACTGTATGGACTGGGAAGCTGCAAATTAAGTGCCCATTGGGATTAATAAAGGGTCTGAACGGATTCTGTTCCGGACATGAAATTAATGCATCCCTGAATTTGGAGTAAAAAACAAAAACAAAAATGGAAATAAACTTTTGTCATCATTGTGTTTTTCCATCCTCAACGATATTAATTGTCCGTTTGGACTGTATCAAAAATCTATGTACAGCTATACATGTACATTGGTTGCAACACGGTGTCACGGCAGTTTGTGTAATGGTCACGTTATTTTTAATCTATTGATACGTGTTCACAGGGACGTTTTTGTCGGGTTTTTTTCGTGGTGGCCAGCACAAAATGGTCTATACGGAGATTAACGGGGAAAGCAAATGCCACACCCCAGGGAAAGGACACCTCACACGCCGGGAGACGCGCGACAATGACGGGACGGTTAACGGGGAAACAAAACGCCACACGCGGGACGCGATCCCGGGCCTCCTGGGTGCAAGTCCGGAATTATTTGACCCATCCACCACCGCAACCAACCTCCTTACGCGGATTTTCGGCATTTCATACTACTCGCTGCCGTAGACGTGCTGTGACCGCGACATATGCTTCCCATTTAAATACATTGGTTTACATTTTCGTGCTGGCCACCACGAAAAAAACTACAAAAACGTCCCAGTGAACACGTATCAATAGATTAAAATAACGTGACCATTTCACATACTGCTGTGAGACTGGGTTGGTACATTTAGCTATCCGTGTGTGTCAGATTTGCAAAGATTGGCAGACCAGGAGGCAGACAGACTTGTCAAAGGAAGTGTGACTGAGAGAGCACTTGTTGTGAATATAAGCTGCGTAAGCAGGCAGTCAAGAAGTGGCTTCAAAAGAGCACAGAGGCTCCATCTTCCCTGTGCACATAAAGGTTAAAAATGACTCTCTCTCTCAACTCTGCTCTCACCTTCAATTACCCAGCACTGCCACATTAGGGCCAAACAAAATGACTACCATTAGCCATAATCACCTTACATGCAGCCTAATGCTTTGCTCAACTAGACTGGGGGAAATAATTGCCGTCGGTAATGCTGTGGAAAAACTACTTCCAATACAAGCAGGGCAGTGGGTAGAAATGATGAGCTCTCTATACGGGACGTGACTCCAGACCATCTTCCACGCAGCAAAACAACAGCTTTGTGTTTCAAATACAGTATCTTCAAAAAATGGAGCAACGATCATAAAAAAAGCCCAAAATCACTAAGGTCTGCTGGCGGGGGATTGCATCTTTTACATCAATAAATTATGCAATGAAAAAATTAGGGGTGCTCCTCTTTTTATTGTACTGTATATTCATGTTGGCCTTCCTCCATATCCATATCCATAAATAGAGAAGAACTATTTGGTTTTAATCTTCTCAAAATAAAAAAAAATATTTAATTAATGTTGAGTATTTCTGTCCTCTCTGAATCATTTACGCATGCAGCACATGTACATTTTCTATTTAACTTGGGTCATGTCTTTTAAAAAATAAAAAAATAAAGTTACAGTTAAAAACACTAGCCGGAGCATGTGGACACCAGATGTGAAGGGCCAGGCTGTTCTCATGAACCGTTCGTACACATAGCTACAAAAAGTATCGCAAAGTTAGTCGTACACTGTTAGAAAGGTCCGTAGAAATACGGGCTAATATACTGCATTAAAAGTAAGGAATATTCTGGAATGTTTTTTTCACAGGTGTTTCTCCATATTTAGATTTTTTTCTTGGATTAACAGAAATGTCCGCCACAAGTACGGTGACGGAATATAGTTACGGAAAAAGGTAACTGGTCATTTTCTGCCAGCACATTATTTGTTTTATTGCAAATTTCTTTTCTTACAGTAAGTATTTACTACTGTATGCACCACAACGACTGCTGCTGTATTAGAGCGCTCTGGTCTGGCGTAGGGAGGAGGTCGGCAAGGATGGGTCGTTCGTGACGAATGGGTCGTTCGTGTCCCGGGGGAAAAACCAAGACTCTCACTCAGGAAACGAGTGTTCGTGTCCCAGGAGAACTACTTAGGTGTTGTAATCCAAACCACGGTCTTTTGTTCTAATCTTAACTAGTCGTTTTGGTGCCTAAACTTCACCGTCGTTGCCGCATGGCGGTCACCTTTTGTCGGCTAAACTTAACTGCCACTGCCTCTTCTCTCAGCTAAATTTAACTGTGAAGACCACTAAACTTAACTGTCATGTGACCGGTTGTCACGTGGCCATAGGATGTCATATGACTTGTTGTGTAGACATTTTGGTACGATACCATTCGGACTTGGTCATGAGAATGCATTGAATTGGCTCTTACTGAACACAGGGACTTCTAAGGAACCTCATCTGTTTAAAGTGGAGGAACCCAGCTCTACATGTAGTTCTTAGGCTGCAGTTCCTGCCCACCAAAAATACGCTCAATGATGTTTTAAGCCCCCCCAACGTCTCCTTCCAGGCAGCGCTGCGACCGTTGACTTCAAGGCACCTAACCCTAACCATTGCCTAATCCTAGTACGTTGGGGGCTTAAAACACTGATAAACCAAAAATACCCTGTCCTGGGAAAGTATTTACCAACCGGCAATTAACTACGGTGGAGTCTGCTGTACTAACAAGCCACGTATATGCTCCTACATGTGCACACAATGTATTAGGACTGAAACAAGCACAGGGTTTATCTGCTTTTAACATTCGGACCTGGGATGGGAATATTTTGATGTTTAAACAATGTAGCCAACTTCTCAAGTTGCCTATAAAACAGCAGCGTATGAGCCCTAAAACCAAGCATTAATAATCTACTATACCTTAGAATGTATCCTTTGTAACATCCACGCAAACATCGGAATACTTCAGCAGTAAATTACAAAGAACAGAATGATTCCGTGAAGTCTTGTCACCTGCACGCCAAAGCTGTTGCCTTGTAATCCATTATTGGACTAATTTGCCTAATCTTCGTGTGTTTTTTTTGGATGCCCTTGAAAAGGCAAACAGGAATGTGATTGGGAGGATTTTAGTTTCAGATCCAGTTCTTGAGATGCCTTCTTGGGGTCCTTAGGTTCCTGGGACGCCCTCTCATGGGTCTGTGTTTGTATCAGTGCAGTTGCTCAACTGTGTGAGCCTAATTAACCAGGAAAAGCTCCTGATCCATGGAAAACACAACTACAGCGCTAACAGCGGCGATGGCCCTGGCACAAAAGGCTGATGCTTGCTTTGTGAACTGACAGAGAACAGTGTGGCGTAACCTTTGAACATACAGCAGTGTCTGGGAAATTGATTTTTTAGAGGAAAACGTGTTTGCACATGAAATGCACGCTATGCTGCGGTGGCTTTGCACTGATCCAGTGGATTTACGTCGCATCAACGGTAACAATGCACTGGGTGTATGTGCATATGGATAGGTCTGAGTGTGTGTTTCGGTGCATATTTGATACTTGATGTGTCCTTGTCCCCTTATGCATATATTTGTATAAGTGTGTATGCTATACTATGTGTGTACATGTTGGCTTCTTTATGTGTGTGTGTGTGTGTGTGTGTGTGTGTGTGTGTGTGTGTGTGTGTGAAATCATATTTCCATAGCTGAGAACACCTGAGCTAAGGAGAAAGCTTTACAGCTGGTTCAAACATAACACACACACACACACACACACACACACACACACACACACACCGACACACACACACACACACAGAGAGAGAGATAAACCCCCCTCTGCATTGCATTCTGGATTTAGCAAAGCTCATTCTCCCCGTCTTTGATCCCTCAATCTGTATGTCTCTTTCACTGTCATCTTAATGACTTCCTTCTCTCTCTCTCTCTCTCTGCATCTGTCTCTCTCTCTCTGCGCTCCCTCTCTTTTCAAGCTTTTAAGAATCCTCTCTGGCACCATTCAGACTCCTGGTACCATTATCCATTTCCAAAAGCCTGAAAGGTATTGGAACGCGTCTAAATGGTGGATTCTTTAAAAGTGAAATGTTTTCTATAAATTTTTGAAATAAATGACAGAATTCAGCTCCCCTTAGAATCCACCTCAGATACAATGGACAACATAATGGACTGAAAGGAAGTAAAAGCGTTAAAATCACAAAATATCTACGATCAGATGAAAATGGTTTTGACAGTATTTTCTTTGTCTGCTCTAGTGGCCATCCTTTGTTTTTTTTCAGCAAACCTCGATAATGAGATATCTGCTCTTTTAACCGTTTAGTTTATTTGTTAAATGTATGGCCATTTTGGTAATAAACTATGAGTGGTTTCTTTTTAATTATACAGCTGAGCTACAGTAGTGCTTGACTGAAAATAACTAAAGTAATAAAAATAAAATGTGCTGACATTCAACTAAGACAATCATTAAAAGGGCAGTTATTAGAATCAGAATTCCTCTAGTTTAGTTCCATCGTTAATGAATACTTTTTCATGCAAGAGTGTTTGGTAGGATAAAAGCATCATAAACGTATCAGCAATACATAGAAACATATTGTATAAAGAAATATGCAGACACATTTTCTCTCTGTTTCTGTTTTTCAGTTTCCACTCAATTTCTTCCTTTGTTTTTCGGTTTCCTTCACCCCTGTCTCGTCTATTACAGTGAACATTGGTATTCCATTCCTCCAGTGTACATTGGTATTCCATTCGTCCATCTGTCTGTCATTGGCCTTGGATAGTGATCGTGAAGATGATGATGATGATGATAATAGCAACATGCTTGGCGGTCAGTTTGCAGGTCCTCCATCCACTAATTTACTGCTTCAATCAATAAAATAATTGCGATGCTCAGCATGATGCGCAAACAGCAGTCAGCACTGCTGCTGTATGGTGTATAGGGATTGATGGTTGGATGGATGGATGGATGGATGGATGGAGAAAAGGAGGGATGAGCAGATGAAAGGAGGGCTGCAGTCAGTGTCTAAAAGGGGAGATGGGAGTGTAGGGATGGTGGAAGCAAGAGATGGGATTTAGAGAGGGAGTAATGTATGTACAGCTGGATGGATGGATGGATGATTGATGGAAGGAGGGTTAATTGAATCAACTACATTAGAAAAGAAGAGATGGATGTAGACAGTGATGGAAGGATATGAGGAAATGAAGAAATCGGCATTGCAGGGAATTTGGGAATTAGTGGATGAACAAATAGATGGGATGAAGGGGTAGGCCAACCCGCTTTCTCTACTGCTGACGCTTGGTCAGTGGCTCTCAGCGTCAGATACCGACGCAAAAATCACCCTTTAGCAGCAGCAGCAGCTCGACCGCGGCGCGGTAAGATGACGTAGTATTAAGAGAGACGACGGTAGCGAGTAGTACGAAAGATCTAAAATCCACACAAGGAGGTTGGTTGGGGTGGTGGATGGGTCAACCAACACAGGGCTTTCACCCAGGAGACCGGGGTCGGTGTCCCGTTTTTGTTCAGTGTGTCACTTAAACGTACATTTTGTAACACCACCTACAATCCTTCCCTGGCCTAACTAACTTGACGCCAAAGGAGTACCCAGAGAGTCAAATATTGCTGCGGATGGGGATGGATTACATTGGCATTAGCTGAAAGCCCCCTGCGTCTGACTGAGACGCTAAAGGAGACTTTTGGCATCTGACACAAACGTCAAAGTAACCTGATCAAGCTGTTGGTTTTTGACTCGCTGGGAGTGAGACTGTGCCGGATAGACAGATGACGGTGGGTAGGAGTGGATGAATGCAATGGATGAAAAGATTGACAAAAGTAGCAGTGGCGGTTGCAAGAGTTAAGAGTGGAAGAGAATGGAAGAGAGATGGTGGGGCTATAGACGAAGAGAGCAATGATGGATGGATAGATGCAAAGAAAAAGCCGAATAAAGTCACATGGAACATTAGCTGATCGCAGAACAAAAGAAGGGACGCGTGAGTGGATGGGTGGACTGAGTTTAGAGCAGAGGTGCCCAAATTATTTCATGTGAAGGGCCAAAATATATCTGGATCGGGCCGCATTTTTCTGTCCGAGCCCGGCCCTGAGCCCGACAGGAATTAAGATATTTATGTCCGAACCCAAAAGAGTTGAAATCTTGTTTTTTTCTCATACTAATGACACTTGTACGTTTGTTTGTGTGGAAAGCCCGCTTTTATTAAGCAACTGTAGGAAGGCATTCAGAAATGTCAACAGATGAGCGCATCAGCGCACACGGGGCAACAAGCGCACGTTAACACAGGCGTGCGTAAGAGGCGCGCTGATGTTACCGAGCACGACCCAAACCCAAACATAATTTCTAAATATCTGTCCAAACCCGGCCTGGCCCATCGGGTATCCATCCCCTAATCTTGATGGAAGGCTTCGGGCCAAAAATCTATTTTAAAGTTGAAGAATTCCGTAATTCTTCGCAGATAAAATGTACATGTTTAATTTAATAGGGAAGTTTACCAGCACTGTGCTTTACATTGCAGTAAACTCAGATGAAGTACTTTTTAGCTAAACAAAATGTATGTTTTGTTGTCATTTACACTATAAACTTTAGAGTAAGGGTCAGGGGATGAATTAACAGAAGATAGAGGGATAAGTCGACACCAATCAATGAAAAATGTACATTTCAAGTCTTCTATTTCTCACACTTGTACTGCTCTCTCTCTAAGTTATATCATTCCGTGTTTTATTTAAGTCTATTTTCGATATTTAATGTATTTGTTTTGCTTTACAGATTGCCGTTCTATTTAATCGGGGAGGGAGCAGATGGCTCGGCAAAACGCTAACGTCACTGCGTGAAGATGTATGACAGCGAATTTGTGCCTTTGCACAAATTTCTCAAGCGTTCTTTTGCATTCTGCTTCATCTTGCTTTGACGTGCATCAGCAAATGGCACAGAAACCTGCGTAGCCAGTTGTGTAGATTACATTAGATTAGCTTAAATATGCGAGGCTGAAACATTATTGGATATGGTTTTTCATTTATTTCCCCGTCGCTTTCTCTTTTGACCATTTTGTCCAATTTTCTTCTCTTTCTTTCAGTTTTTCTAGAGCAGATGAGACGCAGAGTGGCTGTCTATCACTGTGATTTGTCTTTTTTTCTGAATGTCTGCCTGCCTCTGGCTATCTGTTTCCTGGCCAGTTAACACATGGGTTCAGCAGGTATTACAGTGATTCAGCTGGTTTACAACAGTGTTTTTTGGAGAAAATGCACATTCTCCTACCTGGAGAGGCAGGCGACAAGTAGAGGAGAGGAGACAAGGAGAGGAGACGAAAGACATGAGGCCAGGACAGAAGAGGAGAGGAGGAGAGAGTGGGAGTGAGAAAGGGATAAAGTGAGAGGAAAGGAAGGGTGAACACTAACGTATGGAAATGAAGTGAAAGTGAAGAAAGGACGACAGAATATGTGATGATGAGAGAAAGAAAAGAAGGAAAGACAGAAGATTACAGTATGGAAGAGAAAAAGAACGAGGATTAGACAGTAGATGGTAGAAAGAACACAGAGCACAGGAGGGAAGAAGGAAGGAGTGAAAAGGAGGAGGAGGATGGATGGATGAGAGGAGGTGTGGCAGGAAGATGACGAGCTGGCAGCTGGCTGATAAGTATTATCACATAAAGCAGAAACAGTCCGTAAAAGGAGAGAGGCAGACAAATGTCATTACAGCACTTATACCTCTATGAGTGTGTGTGTATGTGTGTGTGTGTGTGTGTGTGTGTGTGTGTGTGTGTGTGTAACTGTGTGACCACACACACACACACACACACACACACACACATACATGTCCCACTTTGGCAGGGGCCACAGCCAATCTGCTTGGCAAAGAACTGGTCAATCTGGCCAACAGAAGGGGAGAGAGGGAGGAAAAATGAAGAGAAAAAGACAGAAAGAAGGTACTTGGAAATGGTTTTGACATTTCATTCTGCCCATGTGCAAAGTGTGTGTGTGTGTGTGTGTGTGTGTGTGTGTGTGTGTATGTGTTTGTGTGTGTATAGGCGCATGAAGTATTTTGCCCTCTCTGACATTGTATGTACCTGAATGTGTGTGCTATTTTGTAACTTTTGCATTTGTTTCTCATGCTCACAGATGCACTCACACACACGCGCACGCGCACACACACACACACACACACACACACACACACAAGTACTGTAAGAGCGATGTTTGACTGTAAGAGTTATGAACCACAGCTGTTGTGCTTTGTAAAATAAAAAAAAACAGAGAATGATTAACAAAAAGCACAGATGATCCATTGAGAAATTGAGAAGTTTTTCCTCACCTATAGAAGTTGTGGCTGGAACTGGCTCTTTAGACACTGCAGACGTAATCAACATGACACACAGAGGGAAACACACAAGCTCAGTCAGAAACAGTAATGACTGCAACTAACACGATTACAGTTCAAACATTAGCCTCTTCAGCCACTGAAACGTTGCCTAAAGCATCTTTGAAGATTGTGTGTGTGTGTGTGTGTGTGAGTGTGTGTTTGAGTGTGTACCTGAGTAGTAGGAATTCAGCAGGGATTTGCTCTGCAGCGTCTTGCTTCCTTGCACGGAGAAGGAGCAGGGAGAGGGGGAGGCTGGGGAGGAGACAGAAAGGGAGAACAGGTGAAAATAAGGTGAATAAGAGGACGGAGAAACACAAACAAAAAGGGGAGGTCGTGTGAAAATAGGGGAAACCGGAGGTGGGCGAAGGGAGAGGTGAGGTTGGAAGGGAGGGGGTGGGACAGGATAAGGAGGAGGAGAGAGAATGTGAAAACAACAGGAGGGAGAGAAGGAAAGATGAGAATAGAGGAGAAGAGAAAGCAAAAGGAAGAGGCAGGAGGTGGGGAGACCAGAGTGGAATAGGAGAGAAAAGAGGATATAAAGTTAGGTAGAAATCAGTGAAGGACATCCAGTAAGGGAGGAAGGCCAGGGAGAAGAGGGATAGGTCAGTGAGTGACCTCATCAAAATAAAAATCAATCATCACAGGACACAATGAACAATGAAAACACACACACGGAAAGATCAATACTCCATATTCAACAGCCCAAAGTACAATCCGATAACGCTTAAATGGCACCGTCAATGCTGCCGATACTGAATTCTGAAATACAAAAGTGCTGGTCCCATCTCAATGAGTGTGCACTCAAATATGACATGCCCTCAGTGTCGGTCAATACGTACAACCGATTGTGTGATTGTGTAAAGAATGACGGTTCAAACTGAATGGAATGATCCAATGGGGGAGAAACAGAGCGTGACAACAAAGTTGGATGTTTAAAAGCGTTTTCCAGTGACATGTTATACTCAATTATCACACTCCAATTTGGACACATATAAATACCAATCGATCAACACTGTGAGTCAAATGGCTTTGAAAAGACTAGAATAACCTCTCAGCGACCCATCTAAGTGCGCAAATAGACCCAAACATTGGAAACATTTCCATTTGTTCATGTTTTTCGTTTCATTTCTCTTCTGTCCATACCGTGCTGGTCATCTATCTTTCACTCTGTAAATCAGCTAGCAAGCAGTTAACCTTTGTGCTGTAGTGCCAAAATTCTTATCAGATGGTTAACCTAGAATGAAATCTTATCAAATGGAAGTCACGTAATTTGTGTCAGTTTTGGGAACAAGTGGTTTAATTTATCAGTTAACTTGTGGTGTGCATTATTGTTTTCTAGTGCGGCTTTCTTCCTGCTTTTAGCAAAGTAGTTTTCATTTAGTGTTTTTGAGTGTTTTAATTCATTATTGAAACTGTGGTGGGCACTTTATGTTTGGCGTCGTTGGGCGGAAATTCCATAATAACCTTTGAGCATATTGTAATTGCAAGTGGTGTGAGAGAAAACTAGACTTCTGCACCTCCTTTTGGCTATGTATTTAGGTTTTAGAAAATCTACACCGTAACGGGAGACTTTGACCAATCGCAGGTCATTTCAGAGAGAGTGTTCCTATTGGCTGCTCTGCACATGCATGCAGAGGGGAGAGACAGAGCTGCAGGTAAAGGTCTCACTCTAGAGTACTTCAAATACATTTTTTTTTGCTTTCTACCCACCGCAGCTGTATGCATCTCTATTGTATGTACATCTACATCTATATTTTTGTTTCCTTGGTTTTGTTTCCCTGAGTTATCTTTATTCATATTATTGATAGTCAGGAAATGTAACAACCAGAAAAAAAGACAGTATTGGTCATTTATTCAAATGGCTTTAAAAGTGACCTCTTGCAGTCATAGGGAAAAATGACTCTAAACATGGCAGCCGTGGTCATTTGTTGAAATGACACATGTTGGAGTTCAGTGTTAGTGGGATAAGGATCCTAAGTTGCATGGGGAGGGGACAACATTGTGTTGCATTCTTTTGTTTATAGTAAGCTAGCTGCCTTGTTACACTTGAATCCATCTCGGTGGTTGATCAAATTGCTATCGGCAGTTCAAAATGGCAACTTTGGGAAAAAAGCCAAAAAATCAAACACTGTTAGAATAGAGCTGAGCCGATTCATCATCGCATATATACGTGTTCTCAAACAGTGACTGATGGCTACTACGTCCATGCAGATACACTCTCTCTCTCACATATACACACACAGACTGCAAGGGGTTGTAAATAAATGATATGTAGGGTAGACACAGGCACACACACAATAAGATAAAACCTAGGGGGATTGCGACTGACTGTGACATATTATATGCTAGTTAAACCCGTTCCAAAATCCATACTAGAAATCACAGCTAGCCTACACACATGTATCTATAGGAGCGACAGCTAGTTGGCGTGTGTGTGTGTTCATCTATAAGTAATTGTCAATTATCTATAGGCTTCGAGCAGCCAATTAACAAGCTTGCACGTTAGCATATGCAGTATTTTTGTTTATCGTGTATCAGTTTTGTGTATTTCAGACACCTGATGGCCCAAGCTGGCGGCCATTAGTGGAAACTCTCACACTACAGAAAAACTCTCCTCCACCTCCCTTCATACTGACTGAGCAGATGACACATTGTGTCTCCCCTCTTCTGCCCCTGTCTGTCTTTTCCTTTGTTTCCTCCCCCCACTCCCATCCTGCCCTCTCTTCTTGTCTCACCTCCTCAGCTCTATTTTCCTCCCATTTCTCCTATGGCACTTGTCTCTACTCTTCGATCCCTGACACATTTGTGTAAAGTATTCATAGTTTTTTTTTTTTTTTTCTCAGTTGGAGTAGTTGTACAGCAAACTGTCAAAATCGAAGTGTGTTTACTGGCTGGGTTAAAATAATCGATTCTCCAATTAAAATCGATCTTTGTTTAATTGATCTGACAGTGATTAATACAATCCAAGAAATGGATCTTTTAATATTTGCCTTTTCATCATGGATGTATAAGTAAAAGTACTTTAAAATAATTTTGTGGGGGTCAATTCTTAATGTTAGCATTAACCTGGTGCATTATAAATGAAAATATTTTTATTTTACAATTTACAGCATATGTTCTCTGAGAATCTCTTTTATATCCAAGCTAAACTGGTATCGTAACGGAAATTTCCCATAACTAATTGATAGCGAATTGAATCGGAAATGTAATCAAATCATGACCTTGTGAATCCGAATCGAATCAATACGGGGAATAATTAGCGATACCCAGCCCTAGTAAAAACAATCAACAAGTTAAACAAAGGGGGTGTGAAACAATTAGCATGATGTGAGGTGGTTTGAGACACATTCTAGCTAGATGCTAAAAGGTCAAATGTAGATGCATTAGCCTCTCCAAGACTCTCCAAGTTATCCCCTAGTGGTTTTCTCCCTGTGTTATTAAAGCCATAGGAAGAAAGTGGCTTCAGAGATTGTAATATACTGTATATGTGTGTAAGAGAGCAGCATAAATGAGTTCTTGTGATGGTCAGCAAGACGTTTGTCTCAATAATAGTCCATCCATGCTCTTCCATGGGTTTCTGTTCTGTTAGTATGATGGTTGTTAGCTATATCTAGCTTGGCTGGCTTTAGCACAAGCTATTCAGCTGGCATTGTTAGCAGACTGCTTCAGATACATTACCACCAGCCTCTGAACCTAGTGTCTGTTGTAGGAAAGCCAGACCGGTGTGTTACATTTTGAGATCTGGCAAAAAGACACTTGCAACCACAAAGTTTTCCTGAAAATGACCAATGTCCATTTTTACATATAGCTATGAAAAGTAAAGCACTGTAATTCATATGTATTGCACGTATTTATTGGTGTACGCACCACAGTGACTGCTGCTGTATAGGACTACAGTGGTCCGCATAGGGAGGAGGTTAGGTAGGGTGGATGGTTGGATCCTAAAACACAGGGTGCGAAGTTTGCGTCCCAGGGAAATCACAAGACACTCACCCAGGAAATGGGTGTTTTTGTCCCAGGTGTACTACTTAAGGAGACCAGTGTTTCTAATCTTAACTAGTCGATTTGGTGCCTTAACTTAACTGTCGTCGCCGCATGACGATCATTAAAATGAACTGTAACGCCACTGATAGGACCATCACCTCAGGGTGCTCTGTACCCGGCTCACAGTCACCTTTTCTCAGCTAAATTTAACTGTAAAGACCGCTAAACTTAACTGGCAATCATCTCGGAGGTTATCATACGACTTGTCGTGCAATACGTTTCCGTACGATATCATACGAACCCGTTCATGAGAATGTGTTGAAACAATACAATTCAGGTAAACTCTGCTGCTTCCGGTCACCAACAGATTGAACGGTTTTCACGTTAGCTTCGAATCAATTTTCTCACCAGTAACTTCATTTGCTCAGATTAACATTGCCCTATTTTTCTGTTTCTAACCATAAAACCGCCTGGGATGTTCCCCACAAACACAAAATGAATGGCAGTATAAAGGCTGACACAGACCTCATTCAGTGTTTGTAATTTTACTAATGTCTTCAAAATGAATGTGATCATCATTTCCTGATGTGAAAATGATCCATATCGCAGCCCTCTTGCCTAATTGTTATTCTGTTTGCTCTACTGTTTTCTGTTACAATAGCCCAATTTCCCTAATTTAAGTTTTATCTGCTCTTCTCTTCGTTGTCCTTTCTCTTTCTTCCTCCTCCCCGCCCCCCTGCTACCCTCTTCTAATACCGCCAAACACAACATATTTTCCCCCTCTTCTGTGATAAAATCCCTCTCGTCTCATGCGTACCGGCACTATATGCTAATGCACCTCAGAAAGAAGCTCAACTTTAATACAGTGAGGAGTGTACCTGCATACCAAAAGAAATCTGCTTTGACAGCAATGTCCTGTGAAGATAACTGGTGACTGGATGAGAATGCAATAACACAAAAAGGTTATTTGCCCTGCGAGGGGCCATCTGCGGAAATATTATTGGGTCCCCTTACCTTGTGTCAGCATTTTTTCTCTGTCTCATTAGGACTGAGCCTGGATCAGTGACTGTGTCTATGTGTGTGTGTGTGTGTGTGTGTGTGTGCATGTGTGTTTTATTTTCTTTCAAATGTGTATGTGATAACACAGTACCAACTGTAAAAGAGAGACAGTTATTGAGAGACTAGTTCATGGCACACCCCAAGTCTAGGTAACGAAGACCAATTAACATGCCAAAACTTTATTTGGCCCCAGGCAAGGTTGAGTTTTATCTGCCTGGAAGAAAAAAATAATCAACCATGACTTACAAAATAACCATTACTTCATCACGTATTCGGTTCCCAGTTCTATATTCCGCAAACTCCAAAACCTATAGACTCAGCAAAAGTGTAGTTAGGTCTAGCTGGAAGAAAAGACATGTCCAACGTTTCAAGTACTACCAGTTTCTGAAACAACCGAGGTCCAGAAGAAAGGAAGCTCCTTTTAAATATGTTGCTATTTACATGCACAGAACATGTAACGTTTTCATATACCACAGCTTTATCACACATCCAAGGTCTGGATAAAAGTGGTCTCCTCTTGTGTTTTCAATGCAAAAACATTATTGTCCTTCAGAATTGCAGCGTGGACAGTTAGAGGAAGAGAGCAGGCAATTACGGGCGACATTAGCTTGCTACTTAGTCCCTCTCCAGTGCCCTGCTTTCAACGGCCAAGCACTCCCAAAAGGCCAGCCTGACATTTTCAAGAGAAAAATGCCCTTCTGAGGGGCCCTGTCTAATTACCCTGGACACACACACATTCACACATAAGTCTACAGAGAGACAGAAATATGCCCCCACATAGCCACGCACATGCAGGCAGGTTGACTTTCATAAGATTGCAGTTGAAGACACACAGATGGGTGTGTGTGTGTGTGTGTGTGTGTGTGTGTGTGTGGAAAAACCCAACGCAACATGCATATATGTAATTGCGTGAGTATAAGGCAGCACAGAGCAGAACACGTTCAGAGAACAGAGCTGAAAGTGATTACAACAGCACTAAGTAAGATGGAGGCTAGTGAAGCAGCACAAGCATACTGCTGATATTAGTGAAAGAGGAACAGATGGAAAGTTTTATTATAAAATGAAATGTCCACTATTTGAATAAATGAATGTGACAAAATGATTAATGGCACAGAGGCATAGTAATGTTTAGAGGAAACGTTGCTATGTGAAACAAAAGTTAACTTATAGCTACATTTCTTATACAAGAGAAAATATTGGAATTACATTTTCCTACATCACAACAATATTTTGTCTGCTGTATTCTACCTTGGTTATATATTAAGAGATTAGATTGGAACAGTTTGTTCTCCAATGGATCTCTATGATGGTGCCAGAGCCATGGATGATTTTGACTTACTGAATCCGTTGAGGTCCTGGGTGGATGTGGAAAAGGGGTCGTCTTTGTGCAGGGTGCTGACTTTAGTGGTGCTCTTATCAGCCGTGGTGACCGGACCCATCTCCCTCTGCTGGGTGGAGCTACTGGCGGTCTCCTTCTGCTTCTTTGCTAACTTCCTATATTGGTATGACCACATGCACACAAACAAGCATACATGTAAAGGCACATACACAAGCACAGACAGGAACACACACAAACAGGTATATTTACATATTCAGACACATATACACACAAGTGTGTAAACCCACATGCAACGCACAAACAATTACACACACACAAACAAACATAAAAATCAAAAATATTGTCAGGGAGATGATTTATGGTGAGAATGTCAAGCACAGAAGAATTCTATTTTTTAAACATGCGGTGACTTGAACACAGAAGAGACAAAATGGCCACATGAGGATGAACATTGTGCTTTATGCATTGCCGTATCCAAAAGTTAATCAACAATATTCTGGCGTTTATTCATCTATTTTTGTTTGAGTCTTTCATGTTCACCGTTTTAGCAGCCACGTAGACGGTTTTAGGTGGGGATGCCACTCTGCTTATTAGCAAAATGACCAAAATGCATGCCCCTTGTTGACCTTTCATCCCCTCTCTCCATCCCCTAGAAGCAGAGAGAGATCCAGGGGCAGAGGGGTTGTTTAGTTGAATGTGTTAGTCTAGTCAGCCTGACTTATTGATCCTTTATCTGACTGAGGTTTGTGCAAAAATCTATGGCCCCGACCATGGCTCTGAAATATCAGTAGCCTAACTGTGCTATGTATTGATACATGCTTTGTGCTGTCTGTGGTGCTCACGTAGCAGACCGATTTTTCATTGTGACCCAAACGGCAACTTCCGGGCCTGGAAAATGAAGCCATAGGGAAGTGTCTTAAACCGCCATGCTATCTAATTTCCAGCAGAGTGCAACTGCACTCGACAAAAAGAAGTCTGTTTCTATGGAAGTCTATGGGAAAATGACCCTATTTCTCACTTGATTTATTACCTCAGTAAACATTTTCATAATGTGTTTATGGCATCAATGACTAGTTTCAAGTCTTCTTTCATACAGCATGATGTTCATTTAGTAAAATATGGTCCCTGTTATTTTAAAATAGACCATAAAGCAGGGCATGCTTTAGGGGCGTGGCTACAGCCGACTGTAGCGTGGCTACAGCCGATCCATGTAGCCAATAAGCTACATGGATAACCAGTATAGTGACTCATTTAAACGTGTTTATAGACATATGAGACTACCTTGTGCTGATTTTCATGAAGTATCAAGAATCAATACCAGTTGTTTAGTAAAACCGCACTGACAGCAGTGATTGGTATTATAGTACCTATGGTATATAATTTGCATTACCATATGTTTACCCAGTGCCACATCCAGTAGAGGTGGACAGTAAAGGATGCTTGATTTGTGATACAACTCATCTAATGGGTATATTTTTTTTCCTCCAGAGCAATTAAAACAAAGAAAGGACAGGCGAAATGATTCAGTGGGGAAAGGTTGACATTGTGTACCTTAGTAACATGTAGGGCTTCTAAAGTAGTTGTGTGACTGCCGATGAGATGTCCCTTGAGTGCGGTTGTATTCTTAGGGGTTTTTCTCTAACTGTTCCATGTGTCACAACTCCCATCTGTTGGCCATTTTGCATTGGCTTTTTTTCAGTTCTACCTGAAACTTTAGTTTTAATTCCACTGAGACACCAGATGGCAGGAGTGACAGCAAGCCATTACAATCTGACATTGACTGGTAGATTCATCAGAGCTTGCAAAAGTACCCCCATAAAGACCATTTTACTGTCCTGGATGTATTTCCTATAATCTCCAGAAGTCAGAAATGTTCTATGAACCTGAACATACTGGAAGTGATAATTAGTGTGACTTATTGTAACGTGCGTGTGATTCTGTTGTTTAATGCATTCAAAAAGCACTGCTGCTTTCAACAGAATAAAGCATTGCTACAGTCTAACTGCCATCTGCTTGACCAGCTAGAAAATCACACTATACAGCTGGATCCAGTCTACATTTTCAGACTGGATACGTCATAACAGGCCCACAAGCTCGCCCAGAGGCAGCTAAATAATTTTGAATTTCAAAGACAAAACTGATCCATCCTTTGCAGCCTTCAGTATTCCATAACCCATTATGTGTGAATCTCATTTTACATGGACCATTCAGCCTATCCTCGTCAACATGTTTTGTCAGCTATTAGGGCGAAACATCCTGGTGATAAACTTGGCAATTTTGGACTTTACAAGTTCAGTAGGACCGCCAAAATGCACCATTGGCTTCAGTCTGTCTGAGGCTCAATCATTTCATTTGGGGAGGAGGAGCAGGTTCAGCCCCGACCTGCGTGATTTCGGAGCCATAAGGTATTTTACCGGCACAGTGAGCATTTGGTGTAGATCTATATATTTTGTGTTTTGTAGATAAGGAACAATGAATAGTGTTGTTCCAGAAATCTCGTGCTATTTTCTAAAATTAGACCAAATTGTGCACTACAGATGTAAAAATAGAAAATATTTAAAAGGTAGTTACATCTGATGCAATAGCATACATTTCCACAACGTAGTTTCCAATTTGAGAGTTGCTTATTATGTAAATGCTATATGGTATTATCTATGGACTGGTTCAAAAGTCAACTAGTCCTTCTTACACCAGCTGTCATCGACATACATTGAATAAAATCTGAATCTCATTTAAATTCACCTGGGAGATAATGGTATACCCCTATAATATAATAATGAATAATCCCTGTGCACACTGCTTCGGTATTATGTTGTTTTTGGCACTTCAATAAGAATAGTAAAGGACAATGAATATGAGCCTAGCTTTGCTCAAACTGGTTGAAAATGTTCCAAACCAAATTGAGATCATTTAGCTTATTAAAAGAAAATAAACATATTGATGTGTTTTGCTTGCCAGTGGAGAGGATTTTCAACAACTAACAACAGAATCCAAAGACACAGCTCTGCGGCCTTCTGGTTTGAGAGCAAGTTGATCACGTTCGCAAATATAGTCTGAGACCTCACGGATCAAGCGGATGACTTGAGATCTTTTTTTAATCAAATGTTTTTCTTTTGTGACCTGTATATTCACACTAAGGATAACAGAAATATATTGATCCCCTTGTAAACCAGCAGACTGCAAAGTATGATGTAACCTTAAAGAACAGTAGGCCTATGCCCAAAAGGGTTGATCTGGGGGGTTGCAGTGAAATCCAAGAAGAGCCAATAAGTAAAGTGCGTTTCCTTTACTTTCACAATAGCCCTAAAGAACAGATTTCATTTAATATAATGGTTATCTACTTCACTGATGTCTTACCACGTGCCTGTGTGAAGTAACATCTTAGTTTTATTTATTTTGCCAATGTGGGAGCAAGTCTGTGATCGGTCTTGCTTTTTCTAATCATTTTTTAATTTAAGTACAATTTTTCAGAAAAACATCTTATTTTTAACACTAGTGGTCTAAGATACAGTAATTTGATTCTAAGGTATTGTCATAGACCTTCTTTAGGGGCAAATTTGATTTTCTTGTGACATGACCAGTCACCTACTAGTAAATTGGCTGGTGGATCAGACTCTTCAAGTTAATGTATCCCTTTGAGTACCAAAGCTACCTGATGCTCAGCAGTGAAGCTGTTGCCGGATAGGTGAAGACATTTGTGGCTGTAATGCAACGCAAACTGCAAGTCAAAGCATTCAGCCCTGCTGAATTGTACTTCCAGAGCTCAGTCTCACTCAAAAGCGTGCTAATAACACGGGTTTACACTTTGAAAATACGTGCAATGTGTACGCCCAAGTAAAATTGTGCGTGCAGTAGATACGTGGAGCGCTCCAATTACAGTAATGGAGACCGGTGCGTTTGTAATATAATGGGACATGGGACCATGTAAGGAGGTTGGTTGGGGTGGCAGATGGGTAAAACACAGGACTTTCACATGGGAGATCGGGTTTGCGTCCTGCGTTTGGCTTTTTTCAGCCTTTGTTTTTGTTGTTACGATTTTCAGCCTTTTTTAAAAAATTTTTGTTAAGCTGTTTATTAGCGTGTTTTTGTGGTTATGTGCTGTGTTTTTGTGACTTTCTTGTGTTTTTTTTTGTTAAGCCTTCCCAATGTTTCTTCCCTAAACCCAACCGTTTATTAGCGTGTTTTTGTGACTTTCTTGTGTTACTAAAGCCTTTCCCTGCATTCTTTTCCTAAACCCAACCATTTCTTTTTTTTTGTGTGACGATAACACACAACGTGTCGACGCGAGCCGCGTGCATATAAAACGCACCGGTCTCCCTTACTTCAATTGGAGCGCTCCACGTATATAATGCATGAAGAATTGTACTTTGGCGTACACATTGCACGTTTTTTCAAAGTTTAAACCCGTGTTATTTGTACGCTTTTGAGTGAGACCGGGTTGACTTCCAAATCCAACGCATCTGTTACAGCGTGGTCCTTGATTGGCTAGCCACATTGTTGTAATGAAATACAAACAACAAAAAATAGGGGCATGGTTCCGTTTTCTAGCTGTTATCAGCAGTGCAAATCAAAGCAGTTAAGCTTTGCAAGGCAAAACTTTGAACCGTGGGCCTTGTCTTGAATTTCTATTGAGAGTCAATGACGACTGATCTATTGACGTACGGTTTGTGGTGCATTACAGTCACAAGTGTCTGCACATAGGGTCAGAGTTCCGATCTAATGGCGTGTTGTTCCAAGTCACTTCTGGACGGTCATCATGAGTGGAAGCTGCTGCACTATGAAGGTAAATATGGTGCAAAACGTGAGAGCTTGTAGAATACAATGTGACTCGTGCAAAAATGATCACCTCCGTTTTATCTTCATTTAATTTTAGGAAACTCTGGCACATCCATTCGTTGATTTGTTCAATGCACCTGGCCAGGTGTTGTATTGGACTGTAGTCTCCGGGTGACAAGGTTATATAAATCTGTGTATCGTCCGCATAGCTGTGATAGTTTATGTTGTTGTTTTCCATGATTTTAGCTAGGGGCAGCATGTATATATTAAACAGTAGAGGCCCCAGGATGGAGCCTTGGGGAACTCCACATGTCAAACTAGTACGCTCAGATGCATAGTTACCTATTGACACATAGTAATTTCTATTTTTTAAATAGGATTCAAACCACTGTAGTACTGTTCCAGAAAGGCCTACCCTTTCTGCAACCCTGAAAGCAGGGTTTCTATTGCCAGATGAGGGTCAACTCTGTCCGGCTTATTTAGCTATGTAGCATGGAAGCTTGGTGGAATAGCAGGCTAGCGTTAGCTAACTAACCAACCAGCCATCTTCTAAATAAATACATTTTAATTATCTTAACACTTTTTAACAGTCAAACTGAAACTCTGGCGGTGAGCTCCAGGTCCTGCAGCCGCAGACGGACCGTCACCAGTGGGGATCGGCCAGCGGAGCAACGTTGCTATTATTGCCAGAAAGCTTCGCTGCCGACCTCCACCTGCAGTCGGAGCTCCAGCGGGACACGGAGAGCCCCGCACCCGGTAGCAGCGGCACATAAGCTCGTCCACCTCCCCAACCAACCTCCTTAGCGTACGTGCTGTAGACGTGCTGTGACCACGACATATGCTTCCCATTTAAATACATTAGTTTACATTTTCGTCCTGGCCACCACAAAATAAACGACAAAAATCCCCGTGAACACGTATCAATAGATTTAAATAACGTGACCATTTCACGTACTGCCATGAGACTGGATTGAAATACGCCAGGTTGAAAGATACCAGATTTTTCCTTTTGCCCAAACGTCTACAATGAAACCAAAACTATTATTTACACGTGATGAAGCTTCACATTTAACCACAGCTTTTGTAAATTTGACTACTGTTGTACAAAATTGCCCCTCATTCCAAAAGAGTGTTTTAGTTAATTCATGGTTGGGGGTGACAAGAAGCATATATTATACTATTTTTCTTTACAGTTTTGTAAGTTGCATTTACTGTCAGCTAGCACTCACTTATCAGGAGACAACTTTTCAAAAGTGTGTAGCAACAAAACACTACATGGGTGTCTGAGAATCCTGCACTGCCCATAAACTGTCAGAACAGAGCGACACATTAACCAAGTTTCTCACAGTTTGCAAGCAGCAGTGTTTACCGCCTGCTGTGCTTTGCAAATGAACAGATACCATCACTGATATGTGCATCAGTAATGCATCCTTTAGAAATTCATCACCGGTTGAGTCATATATAAAAACCATCTTACACTCTTCTTTTTCAAAGGTCAACAGAAAAACCTCCTCCAGAATCCACCAACACATTATTTAACTTACTTAAAATGTCTGACTTCCAGTCACGAATGCTATACAGTGGGCTGTGTGTGTCTGTGTGTGTGTGTTTCTGTGAACAAACACTAGGTCTCCTTGAGGCTGCGTAAGTACTGCATGTGCTGGACATACAGTCCTTTTGCCTGTGTGTGTGTGTGTGTGTGTCTGTACACGTGTCAATACACTTGTATTTGGCTGTTGGTGCACACTGGCCGGTGAGTGGGTGTGTTTCTTAGTGACCCATCACGAAGCCGCCTAATACGCCTGCTTACACGTGTCTCTGAAAACTGCTCCGTCAATCCAAAAGGCAAATTAGAAGAGTGCAAATACTAACTTTCCTTCAGTGCATTAATCATAACGTCCGCACAATGACTAATCAAGTTTCTCTCAACAGGTCTAAAGGCTTTAATGAATTACTTAAAGGTTGAACAACTACAGTGTATTGTATCAGTGATAGAGAAAAGGAAAATAACTGCGCACATGCATTAAACATTTATTAAAGTGATAGCCTATCTATTGCAGAAAGGCAGCGGGTAGGGCGCCCGGGCAGCTCAGTTGGTAGAGCACCCATATAAAGAGGTTTAATCCTCGACGCAGAGGCCCAGGGTTAGGGTTAGGCAACCTCCGGCAGCGTGAAGTCACTCTTGTTTTTTTAGAAGCCGATGCAGTGAAGTTTAGCCGATGTCAGGGTTAGGGTTAGGGGGGGTTAGGGTTAGGGTTAGGGTGACGAATACTGTACTGATTTTAACCAATTAGTACATGTTACTTTCAGTCATAAATATTAATACAGTCCCCGAAATCTTTATGAAGTAAAGGCCAAAATAATGAGGCCTGAAAATGCAATCGGTATAGCTGTAACTGTTCACTCATGGAGGTGAATCTCAGATCACATGGACAAATAAAGAATAGCCTTGGTTGGCCCAAGAAAGGAGCTAAACTCCTGTGTCCCGCATTCCTCCTTCCCAGCCTGCAAATCCTAAATTTTTGTTGCACTACATCAAAAGGAGCATTACTGCCTGGACCACACTAAACGTCGGCATTGGATGTAAATCCTGGCTGCAGAATCATCCAATATGAACAGAATTCCTATGGAGACTGGGCCGCTGTCCATCTTTGATCTTTGCACGTAATAATCTGCACTTGCTGGGCGCATTTTTATCTACCGTCTTTGTGCGTGTGTTTGTGAGTGTGTGTATGTGTGTGTGTGTGTGTGTGTGTGTGTGTGTGTGTGTGTGTGCCATTGCATTTGTAGAGCGCTCTACGGGTCAGAAAGCAATAAGCGAGAGGTCACAAGTGGAGGCAACATCTCTTTTCATCCCTATTATTCCACTGGCTCACAGAATACTGGCAATTGTGTGTGTGTGTGTGTGTGTGTGTGTGTGTGCGTGTGTGCGTGTGTGCGTGCTTGTGTGACAGAGCGATATGCAGAGATATGAAATTAAACTCAGTATCACTGTATATTGTGTGTTTCTGTGCCTGTGTCTAGGATCTTGCCCTGGAGTACTTTTACAAGCAATTCAGCCAAGAGACAGAGAAATGAAAAAACCACAGAGCGATTATAGGGCCAGAAACAGAGCAGAGGGTGAAAAGAGAACAAGAGAAAGTAGGGAAACAAAGTAAACATACATCCACTCGTCCTTCGGAGGAGGGGTCGAGGGGACAAATGGAACAGCTCAACAAATGATCAAGGAAATGAGGGGGGGGACACAACCAGAGAAACAAGAAGGAGCGAGGGTGTTAGCGAGAGGAAGAAAAGTGCAAGACGGCAAAAGAGGAATGCTGAACGGCGAAGTTTCTCCCACAATAATTTCCCTCCATCAAGCCCCAATTCAACCTACCTCTACTCCTCACCAATTTACAGGCGACAGAGCCTCACAAAAAACCTCTTAGAGTGGCCTATTCCTGGCTATCTGACTGCACTTTGACAGAAAGTAGGCAGGAGACGAGGAGGAGGAGGAGGAGGAAGGTGAGCAAAGAAAAGAAAGCGAGTTGGAAAAAGATGGAGAGAGAGAAGGAGAAACAAGAAGAGCCAAGCAAAAAAGAAGGGTGAGGAGAGAGAATGGAAGGAAGATAAGGGTGGTGGTGGGGGGTAAAAAGGGGTAAGGCTATATAAGGCGAAAGGAGAAGAAAAGCAAAAGACAGAAATGTCTGACTAGTGAGAAGAGAAAGAAAGCTCCCCCCTCCCTTCTGTACATCTCTACCTATCACACATCCATCCTGTTAATGGACTCATTTCAATGACAAATTCCTTGCATATTGTAAGCGGCAATGAGCGCGACATAATCCTCCTTTAATGAATGGCACGGCAGCAGTTCATTAAGCGCTAAGGTTACACCGCCGGGCGGCGACATCGGTGAGAATCACCACCCACCCCCCCCGGCGACGTTAATTACAGGCCGTTTGGCGTGTCGATAATGACAGATGCGTGGTGGATACTGTTGTGTGTTTTTTTTGAGAGGAGACACGAGATGAGACGGCTGGGGTGAGGCAAAGCCGCGCTACTTTCGGTGAACTCTCGAGCGGCGAAGAAATGCTTTTTTAATTGTTGCTCGTTTGATATATTAGGTGTCATTAGAACTTGAGAGGTTCATTCCCCAGAGAAGCGAACATCCCTGGGTATCCACTTAGTGAAGTTAGTCAAGTTTATCGTTCAGTATTTCTGAAATGTGGAGGATGTGGTTTTCTGAATCTTTGGCCTTTCGGTTAAGTTCCCTCTTGGTGAAAAAGTACCAGTCTGTTTTTTTTCGATGTGTGCTGCTGATTATCCAAATAAGAGTGTGTCACTGTTGTTGTTTTTTTTATTTGACAGCATTTGATGAAAGCCATCCCTGGCTACACTTAACGACGTTCAAGCCTTTGTTTTAGCTCTATTCTCACTTTATTTACAGGCTTGTAATAATGACATGTTAGTTGGGCGTCCCATACTTTGTTTGTAAGAAAAGTTGAGAAATGCCATCATTTGACATTGAAGTAGTGGTGCAATACATGTGCTGGAATAATTTTTCTAAATAGGTATTTACCCTCAACCGATGAAAAACTGCTATCACTAAAGAGTTAAGCGTGATTCATGGTTCTGCGGACGCTCCACGCAGAGCTCTTGAGTAAGCCCTGACTGCAGTACGCAGATCGAGGAGTGGCTCAATGTGGGTGGAGCTAAACGTTTGACTCCGCCCACTTGCCAAATAGCAATTGGCAGAGCCATTTCTCTAAAACGCAAGACTTTCAAGCTGACCGGAGATCTTTTCCCGCGTGTGAAGTTTGCTTTTCCCGTTGTTGTTTTTCTTAACCCAACCATCTGTTGTTGGCGTCCCCCAGAGACATGGGCTCGTTTCCCGCTAATTACGTTTGCTTTCTCCGTTATCCTTTCCTTAACCCAGCGGCGGAGTGGAACCAAAACATCTACCGGGAAATTATGTAGACCACCGGCCGGCAGGCAGTGTCCGTCCGCGGGCAGGCAGCCGGCAGCCAGCGTCCGTCCGCGGGCAGGCAGCCAGCGTCCGTTCGCGGGCAGGCAGCCGGCAGCCAGCGTCCGTCCGCGGGCAGGCAGCCAGCGTCCGTTCGCGGGCAGCCAGCGTCCGTCCGCGGGCAGACAGCCGGCAGCCAGCGTCCGTCCGCGGGCAGGCAGCCAGCGGGCAGCCGGCATCCAGCGTCCATTCAGCGGGCAGCCAGCCGGCAGCCAGCGTCCCGTTCGCGGGCAGGCAGCCGGCAGCCGGCAGCCAGCCGGCAACCAGCGTCCGTTCGCGGGCAGGCAGCCAGCGGGCAGCCGGCATCCAGCGTCCATTCGCGGGCAGCCAGCGGGCAGCCAGCCGGCAGCCAGCGTCCGTCCGCGGGCAGCCAGCCGGCAGCCAGCGTCCGTTCGCGGGCAGGCAGCCGGCAGGCAGCCGGCAGGCAGCCGGCAGGCAGCCGGCAGCGCAGCGTCCCGTCCGCGGGCAGCCAGCGTCCCGTCCGCGGGCAGCCAGCCGGCAGCCAGCGTCCTTCCGCGGGCAGCCAGCGTCCGTCCGCGGGCAGGCAGCCAGCGTCCGTCCGCGGGCAGCCAGCGTCCGTCCGCGGGCAGGCAGCCAGCGTCCGTTTGCGGGCAGCCAGCGTCCGTCCGCGGGCAGCCAGCTGGCAACCAGCGTCCGTTCGCGGGCAGGCAGCCGGCAGGTTAGTCCGTCCAGAATTTCCCGATTGACACTCCGCCTCTGCCTTAACAACCGTCAGTTGTTGTCTGGCTTTCCCCAGAGACCAGGGCTCATTTCCCGGGAGTCATGTTTGCTTTCCCCGTTCTTCTTTTCCTAAACCAAACCCCGTTCTTTTTTCCTTTTTACAATTCAAATATCATTGTTTATTATAATCTATATATCTATAATATATATTATATTATAAAGGTGTTGCATTGACGTTTGAGAATGTGCTGCCTGATGTCAGCCACCAGATGGCGCGCCCACGGAGTCAAACGTTTAGCTCCGCCCACATTTGGCCCAACCCCGATCTGCGTACTGCAGTCAGGTGCAATTGGAGCTCTTCGCCGTAGCCTACCTAAGTGGCCTGAAGTTTATACTTGTGTGTTGGTGTGTGCGTTGATTTCTTTAAAGGTCCCATGACATGTTGCTTTTTGTATGCTTTTATATAGGCCTTAGTGGTCCCCTAATACTGTATCTGAAGTCTCTTTTATATAGGCCTTAGTGGTCCCCTAATACTGTATCTGAAGTCTCTTTTATATAGACCTTAGTGGTCCCCTAATACTGTATCTGAAGTCTCTTTTATATAGACCTTAGTGGTCCTCTAATACTGTATCTGAAGTCTCTTTTATATAGACCTTAGTGGTCCCCTAATACTGTATCTGAAGTCTCTTTTATATAGACCTTAGTGGTCCCCTAATACTGTATCTGAAGTCTCTTTTATATAGACCTTAGTGGTCCCATAATACTGTATCTGAAGTCTCTTTCCCGAAATTCAGCCTTGGTGCAGAATTACAGCCACTAGAGCCAGTCCCACAATGAGCTTTCCTTAGTGTGTGCCATTTCTGTGTCTGTAGCTTTAAATGCTATTGAGGAAGAGGAGGAGGAGAGGGGGGGGGGCCCATTAGAGCTTTCATTTTCTCAAAGGCAGAGCAGGATACCCAGGGCTCGGTTTACACCTATCACCATTTCTAGCCACTGGGGGGACCATAGGCAGGTTGGGGGAACGCATATTAATGTTAAAAAAACTCATAAAGTGACATTTTCATGCCATGGGACCTTTAAGAGAATGGCAGGGCCGACATGTGTGTGTGTGTGTGTGTGTGTGTGTGTGTGTGTGGGGGGGAGTGTGTGGTAGAGCGAGTAGCGACTCTAGAGTCATGGTGCTTTCTGACCACGGCGGGATATCTGTAGCAGGAAAAGTTAACCCTCTCCTTGATTTCATGATGTTTACGGAGAAGGAGAACCAGGAAATGAGTAAGTGTAAATGCAACGCTACCAAGCCACGGCTGTGCGACGTGCCTCAACGCGACGTGTAGTAACATTTTTCAAGAGGTGCACGTCAGGCTACGGCGTAGGGTCGGTATCTCCACGTACCGTCGTACGTAGCCACGGCCTAGATTTAACGAAGAAACATAACTCAAGCTTAAGTCATGCTGATTTCAGCAGTATGCATATGTCATATACACCTACATCCTACAATAAAGTAATTCAGGTGTTAGGACTAAACATTCACAACTTGTTTTTATGTGACGTGAATGACCCTAAAAAGAGAGGAACTGTGCTAATGTCACTCAGTCCTTTGTGATCATACTCTTTTGGATTGGGGGAGTTTCGGTGTAGACTTTATCACCGTTTAAATAAGGTAATCACTTTGGTGAAAAAAAATTTACATTGTGTTAATGTATTACCAAGGACACAGTATACCTTCTGTTGGTTGTTTTGGTAGCTGTAAATTCATATGCATTTTCTTTTTGACAGCATTTGACAATTCTGTCATTAATCGTCTTTTAAAAGCCCAAAGACGCATTGTCGAGCCACAGCTTTGTCTAATCCTGAGCAGTCTATCGCTATTAAAAAAAAAAAAAACATATTTATTTTAACATAGTTATTATTCAGTATTTCTCAAGAGCCCAAGTATGCAAGTTGCAAAATTGTCAACCAAGGATTTTTGTGACGTGGCATGTATTTGTGCCATCAACCACTCTAGTGTTGTTGTCCAAACGTAATTGTAGCTATGAATCGTAGCTGTATATAGACACAAATGTGAAAGAATTGGCTGTGCGACCGCCGTTTGAGGTTACCAGTGTTGCTCTTTTCCTACAAAGTGATGGATGCAGAGGGCAGGCATTATGTTGGTAGACGTCTGGCGAGTCGACGGGAGCAACCTTCAGGCATCCAATCAAACAAGGGAAGCGACATTTGTTTCACTTGTCGAGGGATTGACAGAACTCCCGTATTATGGCTAGAATAGCATCAGCCAGCGGGTTGGCAGCTAAATAGCTCAAATCTCCCCGAGCCATCCCCAGCTGGCGCTGCAGTCACACAGGCAGGCAGGCAGGCAGTCACTTCAGGATGACAGCGGCAGCTCCGGAGGAAGCTGCAGGCCAAGCCCAAACAAACTTTCATCTGCGTATCACAGGATTTACAGGCAGACCCAGCAAGGGAGGGAGAGATTGAGGGATACAGAGGGGTGAAGAGAGAGAGAGAGAGAGAGAGACGAAGAAAATAGAGATAGAGATAGACTGACAGGGAAAAGGAGCTCACACATACACACTCGCACTGCAGGAGTCTTGCAGGACTTTAAATCCCTCTCTCATCTAACAGTAAACATCCTTGGGCTATTATAGCTGTGTGTATGTATATATGTGATTGTGTGTGTGTGTGTCCAATACTTGACTTTACTTTTCAGGCTGGTACCAATATTGATATTTGAATGCAAAATAAAAAGATAACTTTTAGAGACATTTTAGAAAATATCTAAAGTTGATATATAGGCTAATAATCATTTTTGAATATAGACACATTATTGGAACATTTTTGATAAAGGTCCATGGAATCTACATAGAAACAGTACAATGTGCTTTCCAACCATGTCAGATAATATCAGCGATACCTGTGGAGTGTGTGTGAGCTGTGCGTTTTTCGCAGGACTTTGGCACTCTTTGGAAAAGCAGCAGACCCACAGCGATGGCTGCCACCTTTCTAATTGTGTAAGTCTCTGTGTGTAAAGAAGTAATTTCTGGTTGGGTCAAACTGCCTAAAAGGTTTTAAGAAGAAGTGGTACGGCAAATATGATGAATGTTCCGCTCAGTTAGGACTCTGCTGCTGGACTTTTTCAGACGCTTTGAAGACACCTGGAGAAGCAGAGATTTTCAGACATTCTCTGCAGGGATTTGTAGGTAAGCTCGGTGCAACAGAGTGTGTTTGCACAGCTATCTTGGTGCGTGTGTGTGCCTGTACGTGCTTGTGCATGTATGAACAGACAGCTATAATAGCTCCTCATTAGAATTGATTAATAAGCAGGAAATGGCCACTTGGTAGAGAAGATAACAGTGAATTACATTGACCTTTTAGGCTGACACACTTTAAGAGACGGGCCGTGCAAACAATGCAGATGAAGTCCAATTGAAATGTCCCCTTCACCATCAAACTAATGGAAGTCCTGAGATCTTGCCGCCAGCCAATAAACTATGTGCACTCGCGGATGAAGATGCATCGCGAATCGGTAAAAAAAAACTGTATAAATGTGTGAAGATTATAACTGGTTGAGGTATAAAATGAATTGTGATGCAATTTTTAAACGCCCTAGGGCCTAATCTACATTGGATTTCCCTTGCTTGACTTCAAACGTCACTATGTCTTCTTAGCTCATTTATTGGACGGGGAGATATTTTTCTATTTATTTTGTTATTCTGGTGTGAGATTTCTTTCAAAAATCTAATTCACTCATTTTGTATTACATTTTGGATATTCAAGATTAAATACAATTTCAGTCTCCCTTTTGATAACATGAGGACACATCTAGTTTTGTTATATAAATAAAAGGAATATTTTTCAGTCGTGTGTCTGCAGATAATTTGGTTAAAACGAGAAAATTGTGTTGTGTATCGTAAAATCGTGAATCGTATAGAATCGTGAGTCGAGTGTATGGTTAATTGTACATCCCTAAAGAGGACTATTTTGCTACAGCGTGCATGTCTGACGATGTAAACTGTCCTTGTAACATCAAAAGTTTGAAAAATCTGCAGGAAAAGTTAAAGAGACAATGACAATTTCCTTTCCTAAAAAAAACTACTGCTAAATTGCTCTTCCGGAAGGTATTTAACCAGCAACCCCTGCAATAGAAATACTTACTACTCACTAAAGGTAGGTGTGTGTGTGTAACTATGGGAATGTTATGCAGGATTGTGATGGAAATTGCAAGGACTAAGATTGTGACTTTCCGGATACAAGAGACATTTTCTTAACACATGGCTAAAATACTGCGTGGTTGCTAAACTTCAATAGCAAAGCTTTTAAAAGTCAAGTCACTATGGAGAATCTGCATAGGTATATAGTGAGTATAGTGGGTGTGTAGAGTGTACATACAGTAGCTCCATTAAGTCAGCCAACAGTGTTTTTGACATTATACACACCTTCATTGTCTAACTTGCTCATATCTCTAATTGAATCCGTTCTAATATGGCTCACATCTTGTCTTTGATTGAAAATGAAAGTTTAAGTTTTGTAACCAAGGAATTTAGGGCAGTCATTTAGGGCAGAGATCTTCAATAGGGGGTCCGGGGCCCCCCGGGGGTCCTCAGAGTTACTGCAGGGGGGGCCGCCAAATTCATTAATTTTAATTTTTTTCAGTACAGAAAATTACTAGGTGCATGGGAGGGGGATAAGTAGTTCAAAAGTTGCAAAGAAACTCTGGCACACTGTCTAACTTGCAAAAAATAAAATGTAATAGGCAATGTTGCAGTACTAGACCTTCATCATGCAAAATGAATGGAGTTTCTTTGCAACTTTTGAAAATGGAAATGTCTTAACATGGATCCAACAAAGTATTAGCAAATATAAAACAGCCTATTTGTGAAAAAAATAAAAATAATCATTGATGATAGGCTTACTGGTCTATACTGTAGGTTAGGTAGTCACCGAGGTCACCATCCACAGATACAGTTCATCCTAAAGATTAATTGTCACATGTATGTTTGACATTAAGACATGACTTATGTTCATAGGTGCATCATGCCAAAAAAAATGTATAGCTTAGTTGTCAATGTACTATAAAGGCTTTATGCTTTCTATTGTAGGCCCAGTTTAAATAAGCAACTTAAAGGTGCTGTAGGTAGGATTGTGAAGATCCAGGACTTAGCCAAAACATGTGAACATCGACAACTTCTCAGTCCCTCCCCCCCTTTCTGCTAAAGCCCTAACAGCCCCCCACGCCCCTCCCCCCACAAGGGAGAGCTGTGCCCGATAGATCGCGTGTGAAGAGGGGGGGAAGGGAAGGAAAGCTATCTGCAGCTCATGTGCGGGGAAGGGGGAGGGGAGGACGATATGAAATGCGTGTCCCTGAGCAGTGATCGACACGCAGTTAGACACCCCCGGCACTGATTGGTGCATCTGAACAAGGAGCGGTGGCACCTATTGCACTACAGGCTGTAGGTGGTGCCAGAGGAGCTGGATTTTTTTTTCAAATGACCTGCTTCCTGTAGTTCTACTGGAACATAGGGTCAGTTTCAGCAAATATGACAGAAAGTTAGTTTTATAAGTTTACCTACTGCATCTTTAACTTCATAAAATATCTCAGATAAGGGCTCCTTGGCTTAAAAAACATTGAAAACCCCTGATTTAGGGGATTGTTTGACCTTGAAGAGCTCCACAGAGTAAAGTTGAGATTGTATGCATGTGGAGCGTGTGTGTCTGTACACTGACAGATGGCTCTATCTAAATAAATAGGTTTTGCAAGCTGCTAAAAGTGTCGATGCTTGTAGTTTTACAACACAACGGTGCGGGTTATGCAGTGCCACTCAAATGAATTCATATTCCTGTAAAGTCATTATGCATTGCCACCCGCCAAATGATGTCCATGGCAGGTAATCCTGTAGACATTTCATCATGCACTGTAAATATGGAGTTGGCAGGCAAAATGAACAAACAGGTGAAATGTGGATTCTGCCATGGCCAGAGGAAGTTTTTTTTTCTTCATGTTTGACATATTATGTGTGTTAATATGTAATACGTACAGTATTTAACATGCAGAAGTTAATAATAATAATACATTTAATAAGAATGATAAGATTATGAGGGACATAAGAACAAAATATAAATAAAATAGGATGTAAAAAGGGCAGGTGTAATAAGCACAGCCAATAAGCTTCAACCTACAGTCAGTACTGATTATAAACCAGTTAATATGATACTACGGATTATTACCACTTACTGTATGTTATGTATGTGATTTGGTGTACCTATGTGATCAAAATAAACTAAAAGGGTTTTTGAGTTTTTTGACAGAAAAAATAAAAGTCCTTAAATTCATTATGACAGGGGTCTTCAGCGTTTTTTTAGGCCAAGAACCCTTTAACTGAGAGAGGGACTGAGCAGGGACCCCCGGCCCCTACTGCATATATTGTGTAAAATTAATTTGCATATTGAACTTGGCCTACAATAACATGTAGGGCTGCTGAAAGCCATTATACATACCTTTTGAAGTGCCAAGAATACTAAGCTGTGGAAGGCTACATTAGTGACTACTTTACCTATCATCAATATGTGTTGTTTTCACAAATAGGCTGATTTATATTTGCTAATAATACGTTGGATTCATGTTAAGACATTTAGATTTTTTGAAAAAAAAAAAAAACGTTTAAAATGCAGTAACTCTGAGGTCCTCCTAGGGGCCCCGGACCCCCTTTTTGAAGATTTCTGCATTATGCGCTTAAGTATGATACAAGTCCGACGGGATGCAAGGAAACAAGACAGGGTTTGAACAGAAACAAAAGCGTGTCACATGGGTTGAGAAAGAAGTTCTTCCTGATGTGAAAGCTCTACTTACAGGTAATAAGAGTAGGAATAAGCATGTCTTCTGAAGCATGGTGAGGTGAGGCCGATGATGACAACAGAGCAAAACCCAGGAGAAGGACAAACACATTGGATTAGTTCACCGTCTGAATGAAAGGTTATTTCGTTGAATCGCTGACATTTGAAACTGATAGGCCACAGAGTGCCACAGGAGGCTGTTCCTGTCTGTGGCTATCACATTCTATACATTAACTCCTCCCCCCCCGCCTCCCCCTTAACTGTTGCACGCTTAGAGTATCAAAACTGGACTCACAGCACGTATTTTCACATCACATCACAATCTCAATAGTCTTGGAAAATGATGTACAATAATTCCTTGGTGCGATCATTTATCATTTACATGTGCAACATGTGTTATTTATTCACTGCTGCTACTTATATTCACACTGTATTTATGTTGACACTATATTTATGTCTGTGCTGTATTTATGTTGACACTGTACTATATTTACGTTTGTACTGTATTTATGTTGACACTACACTATATTTATGTCAGTACTGTATTTATGTTAACACTGTACTATATTTACGTTTGTACTGTATTTATGTTGACACTGTACTATACTTACATTTGTACTGTATTTATGTTGACACTGTACTATACTTACATTTTTACTGTATTTATGTTGACACTGTACTATACTTACATTTGTACTGTATTTATGTTGACACTGTACTATATTTGCGTTTGTACTGTATTTATGTTGACACTGTACTATATTTGGCTGTACTGTATTTAGGTTGACCCTGTACTATATTTACGTTTGTACTGTATTTATGTTAACACTGTACTATATTTACGTTTGTACTGTATTTATGTTGACACTGTACTATATTTACGTTTGTACTGTATTTATGTTGACACTGCACTATATTTGGCTGTACTGTATTTATGTTAACACTGTACTATATTTACGTTTGTACTGTATTTATGTTAACACTGTACTATATTTACGTTTGTACTGTATTTATGTTGACACTGTACTATACTTACATTTGTACTGTATTTATGTTGACACTGTACTATACTTACATTTGTACTGTATTTATGTTGACACTGTACTATATTTGCGTTTGTACTGTATTTATGCTGACACTGTACTATATTTATATCCGTACTGTATTTATGTTGACACTGTACTATATTTACGTTTGTACTGTATTTATGTTGACACTGTACTATATTTACGTTTGTACTGTATTTATGTTGACACTGTACTATACTTACATTTGTACTGTATTTATGTTGACACTGTACTATATTTGCGTTTGTACTGTATTTATGTTGACACTGTACTATATTTGCGTTTGTACTGTATTTATGTTGACACTGTACTATATTTATATCTGTACTGTATTTATGCTGACACTGTACTATATTTATGTCCGTACTGTATTTATGTTGACACTATACTTAATGTACGTTCACGCTGCACTTCAATAGCATTTGTACAATCCATTGTTTTACAACATAATCTCTTTAACCTAATCTTATTTTTTTTGTACCGTAGCTATGTTACTATATGTTACTTCATACACATATTGACTCGCTCTTTTCTTATTCATATTACATTCTTTTTAACCTTGATTTTGACCGTGAGTGACTGCAACTAAACTATTTCCCTGATGGGGTTCAATAAAGTATTCTGATTCTGATTCTTCTTATCCACCTGTTCAACCTGTCCATGTACGGGCTGTGCCTGCTTGTCAGTTTGTGTCCAAATGTGTGAAATTGTTTGCTGCCTATCAACGTTGTTTCTTTGGATTTGTTCCATAAAGCTTTTTTTTTACAGATGCTGAGTGGTTGCCTGCCAATCTGACAGTTTGACAGTATGTCTATCTAGTTGTCCGGCCATGTGCAGAGTTTTTCCCTAATGCAGGTCAAAATGTTTGTCTATGTTTAGTCTTATACTTCATCGTTATAAGAAGATAGGCCATTTGCAGGCTTATCCAATCACTTTATAGTCATCTCTAGACATACTTGGCTGAAATACTCCCCTGTAAATCAGCTGTGACGTGGCCAGTAGTCAATCAAATTAATTAGAGGTAATAAGGACCTCTATGGCTTGTGAAATGATCACATCACTCACCCAAGAAATTACACTTTTTTTCACAGGAGATTGGCCTGTTCGTTGACTTTCAAGAGATGAAAATACAGACATCATGTTCATCCATCATTCGCTCCTGTGCTCCATGCTAATGCTTTATCACACACTATGTTGAGAAAGAGCAGTAGTATGATTGGTATTATATAAAATGAGGAAAATAACATTACAGATATAAATTGGAAATCTGCAAATTTAAAAAGTAACTTACCAACAAACAGTGAGTTTTTGGACAAACCACATATTCATCCAGTTTGACATTTGCATTACCAACCGCATTCAGTTTTGGGTGGTGGAAAGTCATTCATATTTCAAACAGAGTTATGGTATATTTCTGTCATTGTACACAAAAGGATTGTTAGGTCAGATTTTGTGTTTTTAAGACTAAATCACAACACAAAAAATGTATACTCAGATTGAACAATACGTTCTCACTCCCAAATTGTCAAATGCTGACGCTCGGTCAGTGTCTCTCAGCGTCAGATACCGACAAAAAAATTCCCCTTTTAGCATCTGTATGGAACGCACCGGGCAGAGCAGCAGTCGCAACGCGGCACTCTAACCCGTATTTTTCACGCGCTGTGTTCCGGATGCGCCGCGGCCCTCCCCCGAGCAATGGGAGCCATTCAAGACAATGCTTGATACTACACCAGCCGCGCCACAGCACGTCCCAGAAGCGCGCGTGAAGTGGCTCTCTATTTTTACGGTAGCCTCGGACCGTTGGACAAACCGGGCAGGAAGTAAAACCGCGAGAGCATCTAGTCAATTTACCAAATCACACCCCACAATACTGTATATGATCTCCTGTACAACACCAATTAGAGATTCATCTTGGAGGTGGAAAGACATGATAGACATCACAGATCCAGAAAATCCAGAAAAGAATGCATGGAGTTAAATTACAGTAGTGCTTGGAGTGGAAGGTGGATACTAGTACTAATACTTAATAAACACACGATTGTTACGTAAAGTACAAAATAGAGACAATAAAATCTGCGAGTCGGGCAGCAAGCTGCTCCGCTTCTGAGATGTTCCCGGTGTGGCATGGCATGGCACGTGGCGGAGGACGGAAGAAAACCGGAATGCAGGGGAAAATGGGCGTTAGCGTCTGTACGGAATGCAGCGGGCAGAGCAGCAGCGCGACCGCTGCGCTGTAAGATGACGTAGAACTGAAAAGGCACTACGGTAGCGAGTTGTATGAAAGACAAATAATCCTCGTCAGGAGGTTGGTTGAACACAGGACTTTCACACAGGGGACCAGGGTTTGTGTCCTGTTCTTGTCCCGTGTGTCACTTAAACCTACATATCCATACCCACAATCTTTCTCTATCCCTAACCAAGTGGTTTAACCGTGCGCGTTGAAAAATGCCACCAAAGGATCCCGACGGGGTCATCCCTATGTTCCCCGGGTCCTAGGGTTAGGCCTATAGGGTTAGGGTTAGTCTAGGCCTATTTGCATATGCGTGTCAAACAGCCCGTAGGCCTACATAGGCCTATTTGCCATGGAATTTGGCAGTAATGGTGGAAAAAGTAACAGACCGGGGAACATAGGACCCTTTTTTTGAAACCTCAGGAACATAGGACTCAGGGAACATAGGACCTGGGGAACATAGGACCTGGGGAACATAGGACCCGGGGAACATAGGACCCGGGGAACATAGGACCCGGGGAACATAGGACCTGGGGAACATAGGACCCAGGGAACATAGGACCCAGGGAACATAGCGTCAGCATTTGACAAGTTGGGAGCGAGAGTGTGTTGGATTGAAACCACATAAGCTTAAAAACTACAAGGTATCTTTGCAACTCTTTGGAGTCAGCGTTGCTGTTACTGCCTACAAACTTTACTAAACATAGTGAATGCTAATGTGTTAGCATGGAGCACTGGAAGGAACCATTGGGCAACCACGGACACGTGGATATTTCACTGTCTGTGATCTCATCCCCTCACAGATGACCAACCGGCCAGTCACTCTTAAATTGTATTCATATTATTAGTAGTATTAATGTAAGTTTTAATCATTAATATAACTTTATGCTAGCTTAACCGGCAAGTTTTTCCGATAATAAATGAATGCTTAAGTGAAGTCTGTAGGGAACAAAATAAAGTTAAAAAAAATAAAAATAATAAAAATAAAAGGTGCACATCTGATGCCTCCATCACCAACAGGCTGGTGGATAGACAGATATGAGATGAGGGATGACAGAAAAGAGCAAAAGACAGAAGATGCAAGTTTGGTAGAGGAACGAATAGAAGCAGAGATGACTGATTGGTTAGATGGAGAGTGTGTGTTGTTGCTGTAAGAATTCCAAAGCCATGGCTGTTTGCACTGTTTAAAGGGCTGATTCACACAAAATGCAGCACAAAGAATGTATCTGTTCAAGTCTATGTTAGGTATTGAATAATGAAATTAAACAGAAGTTAAATAAAGCAAAATGCCTCCAGACTGTGAGCATGAATTCTAATCTACTCAAACTCAAGCCAAGAAAGTTTAGCTCAAGTGTTTACCCAAAAGGACCTTCTGTCCTTCACTTGATAGCTCAGCCACAGATCTATACCTCTGCATTCCACTTGACCAATATCTCATTTGTGTGTGTGTGTGTGTGTGTGTGTGTGTGTGTGTGTGTGTGTGTGTGTGTGTGTGTGTGTGTGTGATACTGGACTCCCTGCACTAACTCTGTAATGGCTTGTTGGCAACTTTTCCCCCTTGCATTCGCTGTTCATCTGGTGAGGAGCCAGAGATTGAGATCTCATAGTATCTAAGGCACACACGCACGCACACACACGCGCGCACACACACACACACACACACACACACACACACACCAAACCGAGTTTCAATACAAGGGGAAAGTCAAGTAGGGCTGAAAAGGATCAATATTGAGTTCCTATTTAAAGAGCAGATGTAAAATAAACTACTACTGCATTGGTCTGTCTGTCTGTCTGTCTGTCTGTCTGTCTGTCTGTCTGCCTGCCTGTCTATTTATCTATCAGGAGAAAGAGAGAGATGGCTGAAACAAGCGTGTTTGCAAACACACACACACACGCGCACACGTGCGCACATACATACACACACACACATACTCTGTCATACCCATAACACTTTTTAAGGGCTCTGCTGACATTGTCCTTATGATATTAATAAAGAGCAGAGCGCTGAGCGCACGGCTGTAAAAGCCACAGCCATTAAAACTGGTCATCAATATTAATATGGCGTAGAAAAAACACTCCACCAGGTTCTGCATGGCACTGTCAGTGTGTGTGTGGACAAAGATAGAGATAGAGGGAGAAGAAAGAGACAGAGAGAGACAGATAGAGAGAGAGACAGATAGAGAGAGACAGATAGAGAGAGAAAGACAGAAAAAAGAAAGAGAGGCTGTGATGTATTTGTCACAAGACAATGTTGATAATATGTTTGTATTGATGTGGTTTCATTTAACACGTGTGTGTGTGTATTTGTGCGTGCGTGTGTGTTTGTGTGTGTGTGTGTGTGTGTGTGTGTGTGTGTGTGTCTGGACAATTTGGGACAAATGCACTCGGATCCTGCTAAAAGTGAAAAGTGATTCATTGATTGTTTGACTATTAGCCTTTTGTGAAGAATGGATTTAATCTTAAGCAGATCTGTAATAGCACAACAAAGTGACGCTGATCAGGAAACGGGTTGCCGTCCGTTACAAGAAGCTGACAAAAAAACTAAACTAGAGTCTGGTAAAACTGCAGAGTGGCAGTGGCTCTCGGTTTCTGTTCACTTTCCGATTGGCATACAGACCAAAAAAGTGGCCTTTCTGACATGTTTCCAGTGAATGCAGTCACCACCAATACAGACAGGGATGCACAGTATTGAAATGTCTGACAAAGTCAACCGAACCAATAGCTGAAGCCCTCAGCTGTACTGTGATGTTACTTGGTGCAGATGCAGATGCCTAAAAACACTTCTTCATGAGTACCTCTCCCGGCTTATAATATATATTATTAAACATTACACTGTTCCCAAGTCTTTGTAATTAATAAAGGAGATGAGAACAAATGACTCAAGCTTAACCTTTTGGCAAACATTTTCACTTCAATTGTTTTCATGTCGCAAGTAGACCTCGATAGATACCGACTCACAATGCTCTCTCAGTGAACACAAGCTTATGTAAAATCTCACATGTTCACTAGTTGCAAAGAAACATTTTTCGTTTTGCCTGATGAAGGTCAGGTACTGAAACGCTGCCAGCTATTAAATGTATCTTTGCAAGTTAGACAGTGTGCGGGTGTTTCTTTGCCACTTTTGACCTACTCTTCCCCCTCCAACGCACCTCTCTCACGTTACAGATGGAGAAGTATTGTTCCGTTCAGACTATGTGTGCACTCAAAGTCCCATCAGTCATCTTAAAAATTACTCAAAAAGTATATTCTCATTTTCGATGTTGACCACATGCTGCACTTTTCAACCAATATCCTCAACACAATTTCTTTTAACAATGTTTTATCTAATCAAACTGTCTAACTGATAAACCAACTGGTCTAACCTTAACATTGAGTGCGTTTGCATGCACACTAATATTCCACTATTAATCCAAATATGGAAATATTTCCAATTTGATAGAGGTCATGTAAACAGGAAATTCCGTTTGGATATTCCGAATAAGGCCTTTCCGAATTTAGCATTTTACGGTTAAGACATGTTGGACATTCCCAGATTATTTGGGTGTTAAAAGCATTCTTTGGACATGTATACAGCACATTCGGAATATGCGTCTTAATCAGGGTTTTTACAGCAGTTTGCAACAGTTTACGGCCCATTTACAGCGTACGGTCAGCTCTGTGTGTTGCTATGGTTGTTGTACACAAAACAACCAGCCGACAGTTCAAGTGAAAGACTTTGATGTCAACCGTATTTTTGGGATACGAGGCGACCTTTTCAAGAACCTGCTTGAAGGAATGAAAGAGGGAGGCTGCGTTGGCACGGTCCAACAAGGATGCCACTAGTGGGAAAACTTTGAAAAGATCTTGTTCTTCACGGCCGCATGTAAACAGGAATATTAATGGAATATTCACTTTCATCAGCCATGCAAACAGCTTAGTCGGAATATTGTCTTTTTCTGAATAAGGGCAAAAAAAACACCCGGAATATTATGCGCATGTAAACGTAGTGATTGATCCCTTAGGGTAGAAACACACACAAAGCGTCAAGCTGGGTGAGCCAGCAGCTTCCATTCGTTTTACATGAGAAGCAGCGAAACCAATATGAGGAGCACAAATGGGATAGCAGCGCCGGTAGCCATGATCCTGTACGCACTGTGTACATTTTCTAAAAATGATTTAGTACAGTTGGGAGTTCTTGATAAGCCGAGCCAGTCTATCATTTACCATCTCTCTGCTAACCACAGGTCTACATTATTTGACCATGTGGGAAAGTGTGTTTCTGTGCGTGGCCGGCTGCGTGTAGTGTATTTGGCTTTGAGCTACTGTATGAAATACGTTAACTTATTGGGGAACTTTACAGTAAAATAACGGTTGGCTGAGGATGGGTGATTCGTTGGTTGCCTAGCAAAAACATCAAAAAGATGCAACTCGAATGCTCCCTGACTGTTTGGGGCATCTTTGACAAAAGAAAGGCAGCGGGGAGCGGCTTATTTTGTCGGAGACGCCTGGTCGGGGCCTAACGTGGCTGAATGTCAAGCATGATTCATGTAGCCGTAGCAACTATTATGCATTCTTGGACAAGGTTGTTTGTCATGGGTTTATGCCACGTATAAACGAGTTCATAAAAAAAAATATCAAGAAAAGAAAAAGGATGCTAAGTGCCATATTTGTATAATGTTTTTCCACCTCTGTATGGATGAGGGTCTACTTTACATGTAAACAAATAGCTGACTTTCTGTCTCTCTCACACACACACACACACACACACACACACACACACACACACACACACACACACACACACACACACGTGCTCTGTTATAAAGGCTGCGGCTTATCTTGGCTTTGTATGAATGGTTTCTGCTGCACACACACACACAGAACCTTTTGTCACATTGATATGATGGCCATAGTTTATCATGGGCTTATATGAATACTATAAGCTGAAAAAATACAGGCACACACACACACACAAACACACAATAGCAATAGTTTATCATACCTACATATATGAATAGTGTTAAAAAGGAATATTTTCCTTTCTCTAAAGGATGAGTTAGATGGAAAATGCCTCACCTACTGCATGAACAAACACTTTCCCTCTCAAACACTCATACAGACCAACAATCTGTCATCTACACACCGACATCCACCCGCAGGCTGGTGTATATATATATATATACAGTCACATATGTACACAAACATGAACATAAGGTTCTGTACTGACAGGTTACATGTGCGTGCTGTCAATGTGGCTTATTAGCATCTCATCACAAAACATAAACGTGTATACTGTTTCAGGCTGTTGTCATGAATGTCTTGGCCCCTGAAAGGACGGTGCTCAGTAGCCGGCTCGCATGCACGCACGCACGCACGCACACACGCGCACACACACACACAACAAGAGTTAAATAGTGTGCTTTTTAGCAAGGCACACCCAGGCCTGTCAGTTAGTGTGGAACAGTGTGGGAGTAAACCTGGGGCTTGGTTGGAAAGCCACACATTTTCATCTCTATTTTTAATCTAGTTAATTAGCGCTGTGTTACAATATGTGTCAACATGCCACATGCATATGGACACCTTCTCAAATGTATGCAAGATAAAATAAATTATAACTTTGAATAAATGTCAAAACAAATGAGTAATCTGTAGCAGGAAGATTTTTTTTAATCTATTACTGTGAAGTGTAATTAGATCTGCATCGTCAGGTCAGTAGCTCAGTTAGTGCAGGTGATTTTCTGAATAGCGACTGATCTGATGTTAAGAGAGTTTATCAAGCTGGGTTTAGTTTTATAGTTCTAACAACCAGAACATAATTGGAGGTGCAAACATTGCTTAAGACAAGCATGTTTACATTTGCATGATCATTTTTTTTTCCTTTTTTTTATGTATCCACCCTTTAATGTATGCAAGCAGCTTCTAATTGTTTGATATTAATAGGGATAAACAACCAGATTTCAGCGTGATATCGCTGAAATATGTAACTTGGAGTATATTTTACTTTTTAGCATTAACATACAGCATGATATTATAAATGTATGCACAATCCCATTTACTGTAAAATAATGTAATAATGAATTATGGTCCACGGTTAGCTTTTAACAACCATTTGCTGAATTTGCTTATACTGCATTTTTACTGAAAAACAATTGGATTATGTCATCACGATACAAATCCATTGAAAAACATGTACGATATTATTGCATTACCATCCAGCCTGTGGGCCCTATCTTGCACCCGTGCAGTGCAAAACCCAACGCAAGTGTCTTTGCTGGTTTAAGACCGATTCAGTTGTCAATTTCCCGCCCAGCGCCCGCATCATTTAAATAGCAAATTCACCTTGCACCCATCTTTGCGCCCATGGGCGTTCTGGTCTTACAGGGAGGTGTGTTCAGGTGAATTCTCGGCGTATTGTTATCTTGAGGCAGCGGGAAGTGATCGTGCCGTTGACCAACAGAAACCTAACCTAAAGTCAATAATTTCATTGTTATTTTAACAGCGAATTAGTAAAATACGCCAAGGCTCGTGTACAGCGTGTGCACACTATGCTTGTTACACACACACACACACACACACACACACACACACACACACACACACACACACACACACACACACACACACACACACACACAGGGAAGCTCAGCAGCACACAAACATGCAAAAGATTACAAATAAAAATATTACGGTGCAAATCTGCCATCATAATAGCGATGCGCCAAGGTCCAACCACGCCTGGCTTTTAAAGGGAATGGGAGATGACCCTCTGATTGGTGTATTGCATGTTACGCCCAAAACACACCTATGAATTAATGAAGACACTAAGTACAACCCTTTTGAGCCATGCGGCCGGCGCACGAACCGTGGATTTGGACACGCCCTAAACGCACCTGCGCCATGCGCTTCACGCCATGCGCTTAGGTCGTTAAAATAGGGCCCATAGACTGCATTTAAATATATATTTTGAAATAATTTAAATCGATGTTTATAGTGTTGGTCGTCATTCCTATTGCTATGAAAACATTTTACTTACTAACTCCTCTGCTGAGTTGTGAGGATGCAACGACACTGCTTTATTGAGCACACGGGGTCCCTTGGGGCAAACAACATCACTGATCCCACATGGCTGCAAACAAATCCATAATTTTGACAGAGAAATGTTATTTTCCCTGTCAAGATACAAGTTATTACCAAAGATTTTGAAGAGCTACTCCAACATTACCATATCTGTGAAACACAAGCAGTAAAATAATAAATGTGTTTGCACCTTCCTTTATACCTCCAAATCATTGGGCTTTAGCTGAACTGTGGATTGGTTAACAACCTGTCTGACAGTCCGACAGCTTGCTCTAATAGTCTCTAGTGTAGCCTGCAGCGTGGCTAGCCGTGCATCCACGCCTAAATCGGAGGTTAAAATGTTACCATACCCAACAGGAATGAAGGGGAAGCATGGAAATAAGTCACAAAGCCTTTGAAGCGCTCTTGTTCCGTGTACCAGTTTACATGTGTGCTCATACAGGACGTGAGAGTTTGTACATCGATGTGTGCACGTGTAAAGGCCGGGCCAACATCCATTATGACAGAGCTGTAAGTGGACCATCAAGCATTTATCTCAGCAAGCAGCAGAGTCCATTATTCAACCATGTGTCACATCTGCAGAATGGGGGGTCAAGTGTGTGTGTGTGTGTGTGTGTGTGTGTGTGTGTGTGTGTGTGTGTGTGTGTGTGTGCGTGTGTTACAGTAACACCACCAAATTATCGGTGAATAAGTGCAAGTTTAGCATCTGTCAGCATGGAAGCACTCATGGCTCTCTAGTGTGTATGTGTGCATGTGACTATGTACAGTATATATCCCAATTTGGAGAATGAAAGTCTCAGTCCATTGCGAGCAAACACACACACACACACACACACACACAAACAGACACTCATCAGGCACCTTGGCCTTGTAAGAGCCAGCCATGTGCAGTGGATCCAGCCTAAGTCCATTCCCTGGGCTGACATACGTTTCTAATCGCCTCGACTCTCTCTTGTCATAGACTAAGCCCCTGAGGGTGCAGTATATTGTCTGGAAAGAGGATGTGTCCTTTTGCTGTCTCAGTGCGGAGGGTCATCATTTGTTTCACAACTTTGTAGACTGGGTCGAGTGCATTTTACGATGTTGAGTGCGTTTACAAAAACAATGTTTTGGTAAGAATTTGAGATCTTACAAAACCTTCCTAATGAATCCACCATCACAGCTTTGCATTTTCAGACATATTTCTCCTCAAGGATGAACATTGGTAACAAAAAGGCTGAACAAAATCAAATTAAAGTGCCTCTCTGTTGTGATCAACAACAACAATTGGTAACACTTTACTTGAAGGTATCGACATAATTGTGACATGACACTGTCATAACTATGACATGACACTCTCATGAATGTGTCATAAATGTTATAAACAAGTCATGAACGTTTATGACTTCTGTCATTAAGTGTCGTTCGGTTTTTGTCATGACAAGTTGACATTGTTTGGGTTGTCTTGATTATGACAACTTGACATTAATCAAAGTGACATTACCAGAAGTTGTCTTGGTCATGACAAGTTGAAATTACATTTGTTTGGGATGTTTCTGTAATGACAACTTGACATTAACCAGGGTGACATTACCAGAAGATGTATTTGTCATGACAACTTCACATTCAATTTCTTTTGAGGATCCTTATTAAGACAACTTGACGTTAAACAGGATGACATTATGTCAAGTTGTCATGACAAATACATCCTTTGGTAATGTCACTTTGATTAATGTCAAGTTGTCATAATCGAGACACCCCAAACAATGTCAACTTGTCATGACAAAAACCGAATGACACTTAATGACAGAAGTCACTAACATTTATGACACGTTCATGACAGTGTCATGTCATAGTTATGACAGTGTCATGTCACGATTATGTCGATACCTTCAAGTAAAGTGTTACCCAACAATCCTCTCCACCTAATTTTTTCTCCCATCATCCCACTAACTTTAGTGTTATTTTTGCCATTGAATTACTGATAGCATTAGGAAACTGTACTTTGTGTCACATGAAAAAAATAAATAAAAAATTGATAGTTTAATGAAGTAAAACAACATTGGAGAAGGTTGGAGTCAAGGGTTGGTGACAGCAACAACGTTGGTTAAAGTTAGACTTAAGGTTAAAGCAGGGCTCCAGAAACTAAAACCTCATTAGTTGAGGTTAAAGTGAGTTTTTAGACCGTCAACATTTCATTTTCTTCAATAAAAGACTTTTGGGAAGGTGGGAATTAAAACCCCAGTCAATATAAAGCCATTCACAATGACCTGCACCCCCTAGAACACACACCGCTACTTCAAAGTCAAATAACTGTTCCTATCAGTCTTTCATCTTCAATTAATTTTGGGTCGGGGAAAAAAAATATTCCTTTCTATTTTTTTTTTTTTTGAAAGTTTTAGGACATTGTATGTGACCAGACTGCCATCACTGTCAATATCACCTCCAAATTTCTGTCTGAAATTCACATCAAACCACTTGTCCATCGTCCTGCTAGGCCATATTAAAGGTGCTGTAGGTAGGATTGGGAAGATCCAGGACTTAGCCAAAAAATGTGAACATCGAAAACTTCTCAGTGCTTCCCCCCTTAATGCTAAAGCCCTAAACAGTCTCCTAAGCGCCTCCCCCCACGAGGGAGAATGAATGTGTGTGCCTGAGCCCTGATTGGTGCATCTGAACAAGGAGCGGTGGATTTTTGCAAATTGTACTACAGGCTGTAGGTGGTGCCAGAGAAGCTGGATTTTTTTTTACATTACCTGCTTCATGTACTGGGGGTCAGGGGTCAGTTTCAGCAAATATGACAGAAAGTTAGTTTTATAACCTTACCTACTGCACCTTTTAATACCACGTCCCCATTCCCCTCTGGTAAATAGCAATAACCACAACATTTGAGTGTCACTTCATTTTTCTCTCGTCGTCGGATTTACAAATCATATGGATTTCACAGAAGGAAGTGTTCCGTTACAGAAATGAATGCCGCTTTAAATGCAGGCTGTTTTTTTGTTTTTTTTATTAGAGATAAGTGACTCCAAAGAGATAGCTACCGTGTCGGGCACAGAGTGGATTGTCTTTGAGCCCAGAACAGTGTGGGTGGAGATATTTTCATATCATATATATTCATTCGGTGAGATAATACCACATATCTCCCTCTTAATCTCCCACCTCTGTTCCGTTTGTCGAAGCCAAACGCATCTTTTTTGTTCAAAGTGCCACTAATTATTTAACCTTTTTTCGGGAAAAAAAACTTGGTGGCGGATGGCATGGCTCCATCCTCGCTTCTGAACGTTCCCGCGTGGTCGTTTGCTTCGCGGTGCGATGTAATCAATTATGCCCACCTGCCATCCCGCTATAGAAAGCAGCAGGATCTTATCTTCCCGTCTCTCTGTCTGACTTTCCTGTCTATGCGACTGCAGGTGTTGATATCTTGGCAAATGGCAGACATACTGGCAATGCATCAAAAGCAAATGACTTGGTAAAGTATCTGAAAAGACAACCCAAACATCCCCCACAGTACAGAGGCAATGAGAGGTAAAAGTTGATGCAATGATATTTGTTTCAAAAGTGCAATTTTTTTGAGGGATGATGACGTGCAAACCATGACGCACAGATGGAATCAATGATCAAATGTACCAGGGAAGGTATACCAAAAGCATCTTATATCAGTTAACATGTCTCACTGTTAACTAATAATCAGTCCCTCCAGAAAAACGCAATTACGCGATCGCATAATTCAATACATAATCAGCAAAATCCGCATATTTATGCGGGGGGCCGCATTCTTTCAAATACGCCACACTTTCGCTGCATAAATTGCAGATTTCCGCGTAAAATATGCGAGAGCTTGGATGATTTCATAATCCCCGCATTTTCGTTGCAAAAAAGTCACATATATCTTAACAGAGAGTTGAAAATTGGTGCGTTTACTTCACACAAGAGCAGCCATTTCCCCCTGTTGCCACCATAATGTATGTATGCCACCATAATTATGCGACGAGAACATCATCGAAAAGCAGGGTGTTGGAATCACTTTTTTTCTCTTTTTCATAATACCGCAGTTTTTGCAAGTTCCCGTAGTTTTGCAAGTTCCCGCAATTTCATTGCATTAAAAATGCATAAATATCCCGCATATTCCATCGCATTTTTTAAGAAAACGTGCTGCATAATCAAGGCTTTTTGCCTGCAACAATCACAAAAAAACTCTGCATTTTTCTGGAAGGACACAACGCCATTTTAAAAGTCCCATTTACACCTGAATATTTCACTCAAATGTGACTTATTCCTTAAGGTGAATTTTTCAGCCATTAAGGAAAACACAGAAGAATGTACGCTAACAATGCTAATACAGGGAAGATGCAAGGCAAGTGCATAAATGAGGACTTTTATAACAGCTTGCATTAGATTTAGAACCTAAATTTCAACCGCTTTAGTGACACGGACCTGGCTGTTAAATGGCCACGAGTCCTAAAACTGTACACGTGTGCCACAGAGATTATAAAATATGATATATTTCATGTTTCACACTCTGAAAGAAAAAGGATGTGTAGCTCCTAAAACATCTTGGGAGTGTGGCTTGGGACCGAATATTGCAGGGCTCTTTGTTTTTTTTTTAACAATTTGGAGAATGTAACCATAGCAATTACCATGTGAATGTGCACTCTGTTGGCACATTATTTCTGTTAAAAGGGAAGGCGGGATATGTGCTGTCCCAAGGTAAAATTGATTTAATTTACATAAAAAAAAGAAAAGAAATGTCTGTTTTTTTAGAGACTTCTTCCCACTTATTTAAAAGTCAAAAAGTAGCACACAATTGAACAAAATGGCATTGCTACTTCACTAAATTGTAACTTTAGTAACTTGTTTGTTGTAACATTGCTTCAGTTCAAACTGATCGGGCCTTTTGTTTATTGTGGCCAATGACTCCTGGACAAGTATTTCTCTAGAATGTAACTTGTCCTATGATATTAATACTGGATATACCACATCCGTTTTCCAGGTGTAGGCTTAGACGTAAGATGCATTTGGACGTGGAACGGCTGAAAGCCACAGCAAAGGGCGAAGGTGATAGTCCCAGTGAGGGACGGAGTGGATGCGTTGATGTCTAGAAGTAAACATACAATACCCCACGCTCAGAGTTCTCCACGTGTGTATCTCTCTATCGGAGCAGGGGCAAGGCAGGTACAGGGCGGGGCAGGAAGGGGTGGAGCCAAAGACAGGAAACAGGAAGATAGAGAGAGACATTAAAGGGCGTGAGACCCGAGTCAAAGAGGCTGTGACAAGAAACCTGAGACAACTGTAATCTTTCCTTTCTTACCATTCCCTCATATGCAGGCCCAAACGGAATCTGCAGATTTGTTGGTTTTTTTTGCTCCAGTTGTCAGCGGTGACCCAGATTTTAAAAAAAATATCTGCGAAATTTCGGCGGACTGAATTTTTATTTTTTTTTAAGATAATTTTTTTGAGCATTTTAGGGCTGTTTTTGATAGGACAGCTAAGCCACAAGAGGGGAGAGAGAGAGGGGAATGACATGCAGCAAAGGGCCGCAGGTTGGAATTGAACCTGCGGCCGCTGCGTCGAGGTCTCAGCCTCTGCACATGGGGCGCACGGTCTACCAGGTGAGCAACCCAGGCGCCCCCCACCCAGGTTATATTTTACTTTAAAATCCAAATTCTGCGTCCCCACGTTCCGTTTGGCCCTGCGTCATGTGTTTATTATTTCGCCAATTGACACTGGGTATACAGAATAAAATGTAAAGCTGACTCTGAAAGCATTTCTGTTTTTTTTTCTTTTTTTTCTGTGGATACAACATTTCCTTCCCAGGCTGAAGTCATGCTGGCAAAAAAAAGAGCCTATTATTTTTTGGCACAGATCCAGTGTCATGGCTGTCTGATACTGATAATGAACAGGATGCTGAAACATCTGTACTCCCATTCTTTAGGTTTTCACAATCCTGTTTTGCTAATTCTTTAACATGAATTTTGCACTTTCGCATCACACACACACATGTTTATCGGTGTGCATGTCTGGAGAACAGTGCACAACAATGAGCTGTGACAGGCTAAAGAAGGGAGAAAAAAAAATAAAAAATTTGATTTGATTGTTATCTGTTTAGGCAGCCATGAACAGATCAGACCTGCCCCATATGGGCTGGAAAGCAGACTTTCTCTTTGCAGCATAAAGCAGCGCAGTGTGCCAGTGCGTGTGAGAGTGCTGTTAAGTGATGTATCAAGACAGAAGGATTTATCAAGGCGACAAGTTTCAAACATGGAGACCATAACAGGTGAGAAAAAAGAAAAAAAAAAAAGCCCAGAGTTTCATGGGTGACATAAACAAGTTCTGAAAGTGGGCCACACGTTACAAAAAAAACAACGGCGGTGTAAAGAGAGGCTGGAAGTGGACATGAAGCCTTATTGAGCAGGGAAAATCCATTTTACCCCTACAGTATCAGGATTTTTCCTGCATAGAGGAATTTTTAGCCAGCCCCAAAGGAAAATCACCAGCACCACAATATTAGAAATTATAAAAAATAAATAAATAAATTCAAATCCTCTCCGAATGTGTTAAATAGCAATTTACCAAACAAGCGTTCAACAACAATCAGAACATAAACTTGAATACGAGCGCTAACCTCAGTTTCATCGTCCAGAGTCAGGCGGTACCAGACTCTGACTCTGATTTTAACGGTAGTGTTTCCATATTAATATTATTTTTTTTGGTTAATTGGGGTTTCATTTACAAAAGCATTAATAGGCATTTTGTTTATCAAATTTCCGGAAATAATTTAATTGAAAGATTTCTGTCAAATAAGGTAACACAGACTCTTTGCCTTTACTGTACGCGGACTGATCCCTCTGCCAACGTCGATACTAGAATGTCGAGCATATCTCCAGTTGTGAGGAGCTCTCCAATTAAATCCATTTTCAAACGGTTTCCTGTCCAGTTTTTCAGTCGGAGACACACGCTCACAATTGCAAAACTGGTTACACTTTACTTGAAGGTATCTACATAAGAGTGACATGACACTGTCACGAACATGTCATAACCATTATAAACAAGTCATAAACGTTTATGACATAACGCTTCTGTCATTAAGTGTCGTTCGGTTATTGTCATGACACGTTAGGGTTAGGGTTCATATGTCATGACAGTGTCATGTCTTCATGACAGTGTCATGTCACTCTTATGTAGATACCTTTCAAGTAAAGTGTTAGCACAAAATGTATTCAACTGACTGTCATTCTTTCAGAACAATACGAATTTATTCACTTATTCGTTGAGGTTTGATTGAAGAAAGAGGGGAAAAGTGACAGGATGTTAATGGAGAAAAATATCAGATGTAACCATGGGATGTTTGCTTATTCTTATCGTTACCGTTGTTGAGATGTTAAGAACTAGCAGAGCAGGAGAGCTGAAATGGATCAGGCTGAATGCAGAAATTAATGGATGGACGATTTGGCAGCAACAATTCGTGCAAACGCATGTCATAAAACACAGGACTTTCACGCCGGAGACCGGGGTTCGCGCCCCGCGTGTGGCAGTACATTTGTCCCGCGTGTTGCAGTTCCTTTGTCGGCGTGTCCCGCGTGTGACGGTTCCTTATCCCGTTCTTTTTTTTTCCTAACCCCAACCGTCTCGTTATTGTGGCGTTTCATTTCCCGTGTCTTGCGAGTGGCGTGTGGCGCCGCATTTCCCCGATCGCGAGTGGCGGCCCGTGCCGTTGTTTTGGCCGGCGTGTGGCGCCTCATTTCCCCGTAGTCGCGTCCCCCAGAGCAAGTTCGAAAAGCGTGACCTGTACACGTTCAAAAGTCGTTGCATATACACGAAAAAAACGTCAAAATCGTAACCTGTCCACGACTTAATAGATTACAATAACGTAACTATTACACGACCTGGCGTGAGACCGGGTTGATATATATATATATATATATATATATGATTAAAATAGTAAATACATGTCTGAAATACAATTTTGTAACATCGCTTTTGAGTAGGACTTTTGTCAAAAAACGTTTGGACGCGCCGGCGCGCCTTTCGTCCTCAGAGGGTGTTAAAACAAACTGAAAGAAAAAAAATATACAAAACATTGAGAAATTGAGAACTTAGCGGAAGCTAAATTTTCCTTGCAGTGCCCTTACAGCAAAAGCAAAGTACTCTGACCGTTTACTTAAGTAAAAGTAGAAATACTACAGTGTTAAAATACTCTGTTACAAGTAAAAGTCAGCAGGTCAAAACCATACTCAAGTGAAAGATCATAAGTATTAGCAACAAAATAGAGTACTTATGCAATCTTTCACATAACACAATATTAATAATTTGTAATTAGTGATGCATTCATGTTACATCACTATTAGTATCATCAATTAGTATCACTAATGTTGCAACTGGTAAAGGTGGGGTTAATTTCAACTATTTGAAATACCGCCGGGGAGCAGTTTCATAATTTATCCGTTGATTGACATTTTGCATAAATAATCTGAATCTGCAAAGAAACTAGTTAACAATGTCAAATGTCAAATTTGCTTCCAAAATGTAGTGGAGTAGAAGTATAAAGTAGCATCAAATGGAAAATACAGTGAGTAAAGGACTCACAATTGTACAGTACTTGAGTAGAAGTACTTAGTGACATTCCACCACTGCCTTACAGTAATGTATTAAGACTTTGATTCAGGACCTGTTTACATTATTATTATTATTATTTTATTTTGTCTCATGCATCATATTTTTGTGAATCCGTATCTATACTTTAATGTTACCGTTTTGCTGTTCAGGAACATTTGATGATATTGCTACATTTTGTCCGTGTGCTCTCTGGCAGAACTACCCACTGTTGCATGTTATGTCATCTTGAGCGGAGGTGGCCTTCTCTTCTCAGCAGGCAAGGACTCAGATGTTGTCGAAAAATATCTAGGCTCTGGTAATGCTGGGAAGGTGTATTCATGCAAAAAGCATTCAGAAATGTTGAAAATTAGCCTGAAACATAAATCTAAACTTTTTCTTTTTTTTAAGGAAGTGTTGCTGTCAAGGACACCGAAGACTCAGAACTGTGAAGGAAATATTTTGGTCTGTGATTGGCCGAGAGCAGTGCGTCTGTGTTTGCAACCATCCACAGACCCATCTGGAGTTCTCCCTCTGTTTTTTTTACCATCTGTGTGTGTGTGTTCATGTGTGTGTTTGTGTTCATGTGTGTAACAATTCATGGCTCTACCCCTGTCATATATTGGCTTCAAATGCCCAAGGAGGAGTATCAAGCCATCAGCACACACACACACACACACACACACACACACACACACACACACACACACACACACACACACACACACACACACACACACACACGGTGATATGGCACTGACCTGACACATGGCACTCCTATTTTGTATCCAACCACACAAAAAAAGATCACTGCTCACAAGGAAGACATACACAACACAGAGTGTGACACACACACACACACACACACACACACACACACACACACACACACACACACACACACACACTGTGTCCACTGAATAAACTTACAAAATCTAAGTCACTACTATCAAAATATCACATATTCTGTGCATTAGATTGGGTGACGTGTGGAATTAATAATTCAGACGTTTCCGCACAAATGCACCTTTAAAGGGGCAGTACTAGAAATACCGGAAAAAAGAACAGGGGGCTGGGATTGTCTCCACACAGCTCTCACAGACAGCTCCCCTACTGTATTTCTGAAATACAGACCTTTCTTTTCATGGCGGCCAGACCGGCTATCAAGACAAAGAACAGTGAATCTTAGATTACAACACACACAGAGGGAATGTGAGTTCATTCTCTGCTCGGGACGCCATTACTCCACTATATCGTTACATAGCAAAAAATTTGTTTGCTGATATATTAAAGGTCCCATGGCCTGAAAATTTCACTTCATGAGTTTTTTTTTTTAACATTAATATGCGTTCCCCCAGCCTGCCTATGGCCCCCAGTGGCTAGAAATGGTGATAGGTGTAAACCAAGCCCTGGGTATCCTGCTCTGCCTTTGAGAAAATAAAAGCTCAGATGGGCCGATCTGGAATCTTCTCCTTAGGAGGTCATAAGGGGAAAGGTTACCTCCCCTTTCTCTGCTTTGCCCGCCCAGAGAATTTGGCCCACCCATGAGAGAGAGAGAGACATCATGGCTTTCAAACGAGCAAAGCATGGCAGTTGGTCAAGGCCACACCCCCCACCCTCCACCTTGCCCCCCCCCCTCTCCTCCTCAATAGCTTCAGACACAGAAATTGCACATACTAAGGAAAGCTCATTGTGGGACTAGCTCTAGTGTCTGTAATTCTGCACCAAGGCTGAATTTCGGGAAAGAGACTTCAGATACAGTATTAGGGGACCACTAAGGTCTATATAAAAGAGACTTCAGATACAGTATTAGGGGACCACTAAGGTCTATATAAAAGCATCCAAAAAGCAGCATGTCATGGGACCTTTAATGTGCTGAGGATCGAGTGCAGCCCCTTTTAGGCCAGAATACAGCAGCTAATGTGAAAGAGCAGAGGCGTTGCAGTAGATCTTTGCCTCACAGAGCCATATGCACAATATAGCCATCATTGCCATAAAACATGAAAGCCATATGAAAGCTTCAATTGAAATAATATCACAAAAAGATGTCAGCAGGGTCAGCATTTAAAAGAGCTTGGATGAAAGGAAACAAGGGTGAAAAAAAGTTATTTTCCGTCAATTTTCAGGCCCGGAGATGTCACCGTTTCTCAATGACTTAGTCGAGTTCTGCTGCTCTGGCGTCGCGCAAATAAAAAGCAGCCAGTTTTTAGGGAGCTTCAGTAACATTACTTATTTATCCTTTCTCTTCTCAAACCTTTTTATGAAAAGTGTATCCTCCGGTGCTGGTTGTTTGAGCCCTTGGGGCCACCTGGCTGCAAAAACACAGAATCCCCATTAAGACTTCAGTGTTATTCCCGTTTACGTGACATCATTAGCAACATCCCCTGGCTTTACTTGAAGGATAAAGTCTATTTGGAACATGTGTAACAGCATTCTAAAAGATTAAGTGGACAGTTGTGTGTGCTCACTTCCCATAAAGTTTTGTCACAGAATCATTTATGGGCTCTAAAAGGCATGTAAAACACGTTCGATTTAAAAAGCACTTTTTCTTCCACCCGGACGGCTAAAGTGTGTGGAATGAAATATAGATGACTTAATAAAATGGTCTATGATATGGTAAACCTCCCACTGTCCCAAACCCTTTGTTTGCACTCTGTTATTTTTCTCTCTTCTGCCTCTCTTCACTATCTCTTGGTACCAGTTTATTCCTTATTACACTCTAAGAAATGTCTCTGTATCAACAGTTATATGGCCGTATATTTTAACAGAAATTGTCCATAGAACGTAATTCACAGTTGTATTTTTTTGTTTTTTTGCATTTCGAATTGCATCATTTGTGCTCCGACAACTCTTGTCGGCCACGGAGGTTGGTTTTGGGAGATTAAAGAAGTCACTTCTTTCGCATTTGTTGCTTTTTTACAGTTTTTGTCATTTTTGTGGACATTTTGGGAGTATTTTTTCAAGATTTTTGTCCCTTATTTTTGGCCTTTCTGACACTTTTTCTGACGATTTTGTCGCTCTTTTTCGAACTTTTTGGCACTTTTTTCAAAGTTTCTTTCAAAGTTTACTAACTGAGCAGCTTTCTCTGACATCATTTTATATAGGCCTTACCGAAAATACTGCATTTTAACTGTGGCTACTCACATAATTTCCCTTTTTGAATTACGGGGCAAAGTCTGGGTAACGAGCTGCCAGAACCTTTTCTGTTACTCTACAAATTTATTTCTTAGAGAGTACCTTTTCCTTTTTGGGGGGGGTATTTCTACTCATTTATACTGCAATTGTTCTTGCTTCCATCTGCAAGTCTTCCTTCCTCATTTCCTTCTTTCTGATTCTTTCTTTACTCATCTTTACATTGGATACTTTTGCATTACCTCTCTGCAACATCCTTTTAATATCCTCTTTCTGCTCTCTTCACTTATGCCATGATCATCTCCATATCTGCTTGGCTTTTCTTTCTTTCTTTCATACTTTAATTTTTGCTCCATGACCCCTGTATTTGACCTGTATGGGATCTTTAGCCCTGATTGATGGCCTCGGGTTAGCTTGAGTTCATGAGAACATCTGAGCAGCATATCGACTGCTTCCTTCTTTCCTTCCTCTTCTCCTGCATAGTTGTTCTTTTTTCTGTCTCTCTCCTACATCCACTGTGGTTGTGTTTTCCCTCTAATTGACCTTTTTTATGTAAATTTTGCCCTGCTAGCCTGGTTAGCATCTGATTAGCATATCCGTTTCACCCCTAGGTTAACCAGTGATGCTTTTCTTCATATTTTTCCATTTTTCTTCCTTCCTCCCTTATTTTCCTTTTGCCGTCCTGTTCCTCTGCTCCCCTATAGTCTTTACCTGCACCCTCTTCTGAAGTCTAAACTCTGGGCACCTCTTTGATTGTTATTTATGTTTGCCTTAGGGTTACAGAGGATTAAGCACAGCTCCAGATTCAATACATAATTCTGACCTTTTTTTATCGCCATAAGAAATGAAATCAAAGTCTGTGGCCTTCGAAATCATAACATGTGTAACCTGCGATGTCAGATACATGCTAATCTGTAAGAAGGATTTTTGTTGACTGACACTGAAACTACATGAAAAGCATTTCAAATTCAGATTTAATATTCCTTATTAAACACCAAACAGATTCTACCTATATCTTCGATGTTACTCCTAGCATTTTCCTCCTCTGGCTCTGATAGATGGTTTTATCCTCTTGGTGTTTGGGATAGTCTGTGTCAACCTTTGATTAGCAAAGCCAACCTACCCTTTGCCCTGTCTAACTCTCCATCCTCTTAATCGCACTTGGAATGGATGTAATGTATTCGGACTACCAATAAGGTATCTGACAGTATCCCTCACTGTGTTACTGTCTGTGCATGGAGTTTCCCTTGTTGTGAATGGCTAGGCCCAAGTGTGTTTGTGTGATGATGTGATGAAAAAACAATAGCGTACTGCTAGTAGGTGC
>CM046790.1:31555683-31583183 GCA_025617405.1 Perca schrenkii
TGCTCATATTATACGTTTTGGCTTTAATTGTGCATGTAATTGGTTTCCAAAGTGAAAAAGCCCAAAGCCCACCCCAAAGGGAGTTACCATCTCCAACAGAAAACGCTGTTCACCAACTGCTCCAAACAGCTCTATTGTAGTCCAGCCTTTACTTCTGGTACATAGGCATTTTGCGTCACTTTGTAACACACGTTGTAATGCTCGCCTAGCTGCTAGCGTGGCACGCCCTCAAACCAAGCTAGATAGAGCGGAGGCCCCAAGAGTTCAGATGGTTGTATCGCCATGTCCCGGACACAGTGCAGAACTTAAAATATTGCGTATGAAAGACTAATGCGTTAACATTGAAATAACTGAAACCACTCTGAAAACGTCTTGCTCCGGTCTAGGGTTGAGAAGCTGGTTCGGGTTGTTCTGCATGGGTTTCGGGATATGACTCGCGGGGTTTGTTTTGGATCACACTGGCTTGCTTTTCAGGGCCCGCCCTACTCTGCTTCTGACTGGCTAGTAGTCCTTACTGCGCAGGTGCGACTCCCAATGAAGATGGAATAGAAGTGAGATGGCTCACTCCGTAGCTAAAACGGAGAGCTGAACACACAGGCAGCAATGTGCAGTATGAAAAAATTTGGTGTTTTTTGAAAATGTAAAACCTATTCCGGTACAACCTCTTAATACAGTTATGAACCTGAAAATGAGCATAATATGAGGTCTTTAAAGTAACTATAACCGGGTTTCCATTCAACTGTCAATCCAATTTCAAGCAAACTTTGGAAAAGTTGCAAAAAAAGGACATTCAAATTGCGGTAAGTGTGTTTCCATCAGATGATTTGAAAGGAATAAACTAGAGAACAAAGACACAAAGAAAGCGGAAGGAAATGGACATCCAGCAGAATTTACAGCGGCACCTGAACAATCCCCTAAATGAATGGTCGTCGATATAGACTTCGAAGGTAACAACAGTAAAGGTACCCAGTACTGAGCCATTTGGTCTGGTACTGCAGACTGTTATTTATTTAATACGCAATGCATGTATTGGACAGAAACAAAAAGCAGACTAACACAACTATTAATAAAGTTGCTGCGGTCTGTTGGAGGATGAAAGGACACAAAGTCACATAACCCCGAGATACAAAAAGATGGAAACAGGTAGGGTTGGTGAGGGCAGAGATAAATAGACATACAATCAAATATTGGATACATAGATGAAAAAAAGTGACACAGGAAAGAAATACGTACATGAGGAGATGTGAATGAACGAGTGTGTGAGCACAGGGAACACTAAAATAGATAGAATTGGTGGAGAAACATCAATAAATTACAAAAGTCCCAAATGTTTGGAAGGCCAGAGTAAATACAAGTAAATGATGAGAAAGAGCCTAAAGAAGGGGTAACAGCTTTATGATAACAATCACTAATAAATAGTTACCTGATAGTTATCTGAACTTTTGGTAGGTTATTTTACTGTTAACAATAAAATTATAGTTAATAATGTTGACTAATTATTACTTATGCTATAATGTGTGTTATTGGGATGGCAGTAGCTCAGTCAGTAGGGGGCTGGGAACCGGAGGGTCGCAGGTTCAAGTCCCCATACGGACCAAAGTATGGTGGTGGGCTGGTAGCTGGTGAGGTGCCATTTCACCTCCTGAGCACTGCCAAGGTGCTCTTGAGCATGTGTTAATGATTAAGACGTTTATAAACCGTCAATTAACACTATTTGGAATACTATTATATAGTTGCATCTGATGATTAAAATACCTTGTTAATGGTTTTTTATTATAATTTAATTATTTAGATGGATTTACAAAAAGTGCACAAATCATCAATAATCATCTCATCCAAATGAATGGGCCAGATGAGTGTCACTTGATGCTTTATAAACCACTTATTACTCATTAACTAATTATTATAAGCATTAGTTGCATCTAACTAAACAGATTATAGATGGTTTGCAAAACAAGTATTGACAAGGCATTAACTATCTAAATGTTTTAATTTATTATTTTATAAAACTAAACGGACAAAATAACAATTATATAACAATTATATCACTGGTAATTGGTAAACCATAAATATCAGCTCATTGTCCGTTGACAGTACAATAACTATTAACTAAAGTTAAATTAACTATTAATTTAACCATTTATTAGTGATGGTTATTATAAAGTGTTACCAGAGAAGGAACAGCGGAGAAAAAAAGGAGGAAAGCATGGTAGAAGAATCAAATAATAAAAAATAAAACTGACATGAGTGAAAATAAAGAGAAGACCGGAAAGAGACAGAAAAGAGAAAGACGAGAGAAACCCAGAGATCCTACCCATAAATGCAGCTGTTATCTCACTGACACGAACCGCGCGGCGTGTTGTTATAACCTTGATAGACAAAAGACGGCCGATTAATGGAGTAATACTGCTGCGTGGGAGTTGGGTTTTAATCCCCAGTCTCTCTCATCTTCGCCCCCTCTGCAATAACAACACAAGGTTGGCAGTGGAATCCACTGAGCTCACGGCTTCAGCGCCTAACCTTGGCATGCTGGGTAATAGCTGCCGCAGTCCTCAATGTCTACCGTAACGACATGTTCCTTTAAACAAGCCTGAATGCCTTCAGTGACGACGCATTCAATGTCTTTGTAATCCCATCACATATGGCATCCCTTGTCTTGAAGCGGTCGCCTTTTTTGGGGGGAAAATTAAGAAAATACTTCTGTCGCTCTTCATCCTATGCTTTAATGCAGAAGGAAAAGCCGCTTTTTCTCCCCGTTTTCAGAAATGAGACATCAAATTTAAATCTTACTTACAGTAAATCTTTAAGTGCTGTACTTTTTGAAAAGCGCTGGGTTCTGGACACATGTTCCTTAGTGAGAAACAGGATATCCAATGGACACTTAGAAACATGTGACTGTTAGTTAACTGTTTGGGAGTAACTGTGTCTATGTCTTACGGCTGCAAATGTACTCAGCATAAAGGTGAAGGGCAGACGTTGCATCGTCCTTCACGCTGATTGAGCAGTGTACAGCGGTTTAAGGAGACGTTTTCTATTAGCAATGGTTTTCCTGGCCGGCGTTGTCTTTTGTAGAAGCAGATTGCCACTCCCACACATAAAAGAACAGAGATAGAGACATAAAAAAAGGAAGTGAGGAATGGAGTCTGACATTACACCTAAACGCTTGCTTTTCTACACAGAAAAGCTCATCTCTCTCTCGCTCTCTCTCTCTCTCTCTCTCGCTCTCTCTCTCTCTCACTCACAGGATTAATGCACGCAAGGCTGCTGGTCCTGATGGTATCCCCGGACGCGTACTCAGGGCCTGTGCTGTGCAGCCGACTGAGCTCTGGACTGACATATTTTATCTGTCACTAGCCCAGGCAGCTGTTCCCGCGAGCTTTAAAACCACCTCCATCGTGCCAGTGCCAAAACACTAAACTGCAACAAGCCTTAACCACTTCCGTCCAGTTGCACTCACCCCCATCATTATGAAGTGCTTCGAGAGGTTGGTCCTGGCCCATATCAAGACCTGCTTACCACCCTCACTGGACCCCTTCCAATTTGCCTACCGTTAGAACAGGAGCACAGAGGATGCCATCTCCACGGTTCAGCATTCAACACCATCATTCTCTCCAAACGTATCACCAAAAGCAGTGAACTGGGCATCAATACCTCCCTCTGTAACTAAATTCTGGACTTCGTAACCAACAGACCTCAGTCTGTTAGGTTACATAATCACACCTCCTCAACCATCACCCTGAACACCGGCGTACCACAGGGATGTGTGCTGGGCCCTCTCCTGTACTCCTTCTTCACCAACTACTGCACACCTGTACATGGCTCTAACACCGTTGTCAAGTTTGCAGAAGACACTACGGTGATAGGTCTCAGAGAGGAGGTCCAGCACCTATTATCGTGGTTCACTGACAACAACCTGACTCTCAACACCAAAAAGACCAAAGAGCTCATTGTGGACTTCAGGAAGTCTAAAGCTGGCACACACACACCCATTCTCATCAACGGGACTGAGGTGGAGCGTGTCACCAGCTTCAAGTTTCTGGGTGTCCACATCTCTGAGGACCTCTCTTGGACCCTCAACACCTCTACCCTGATCACCAGCGTCTTTTCTTTCTGAGGAGACTCAAGAAGGTCCACCTGTCTCCTCAGATCCTGGTGAACTTCTACCGCTGCACCATCGAGAGCATCCTCATCAACTGTGTCACAGTCTGGTATGGCAAACTGCTCTGTGCCCATGACTGGAAAGCACCGCAGAGGGTGGTTAAAACTGCCCACCGGTTCCTCACTGCCCTCCATCAAGACCCTCGAGGGCAAGCAATGCTTGCGTAAGGCGCGCAGCATCATCAAAGACTGCTCTCACCCCAACCACAGCCTGTTCACCCCACTCCCCTCCGGGAGGCGTCTCAGGTCTCTCCGCACCCGTACCAGCAGGTTCCTAGGAAGCTTCTTTCCTGCGGCTGTTACCCTACTCAACTCTTGCTCTGCATCTCGGTGACAATTTAACCTACTAAGCCCCCCCCTCGGATAATTTGCACTACCCTACCCCACCCATACTGTTCTATTTATTTATTTACAAATGTACATACTGTAATTACACCTATACATAGCCAGATTCTCTTCATACTATTCATCCTGCACATACACTTATTCTTACTGCTCTTATAATGTTACCACACTGCACATAGCTGTACATACTGTACATAGCTGTCTATATGTTTCATTCAGAATATCCGTACTTATTCTGTTTTTCTTATTATGTATTCTGCTAATACACTGCATATATCTATATTATTCTTAGTACTAGTATAATGTCATTGCTACTACATTGCACATATCTGTACATGTTGTTCATACATTGTTCATATTACATAGCCATATTTTTTCTGCTCTTATAACACTGCAATATATTTTTTGTCCTGCCTATGCACCGCCTGTCTATACTTTGTGTATCACATTGCACTTTTCTGCTTTTTTTTTTAACTTCTGGTTAGACGCAAACTGCATTTTGTTGTCTTTGTACTTGTACTCTGCACAATGACAATAAAGTAGAATCTAATCTAATCTAATATCCCCTCGCTTGCTTTTCTAGACAGAAAAGCTCATATCTCTCTCTCTCTATACATATATATATATATATATATATATATATATATATATATATATATATATATATATATCCCCCTCTCTTGCTTTTCGAGACAGAAAAGCTCATATCTCTCCTCTCTCTATATACATCTCTGTCTGTTTGGGGGAAGGAAACCCCTACTCAGATGTCAAAATATGCTACCAACACCTCTCAGAATGTCTCAGCAGCACTTCTTTTTAGATATACATTAGCCTTGTTAATGATACTTGACCCTTGCAAGTAGACATTATCTTCAGTAGGCTACAGCATGATGCCACACAGTAGTGTTTGCATTGACAAAAGGCAAAACCAATAACAAGAAAGAAAAAAAGACCTGAAGATGACATCATTGTGAAACACAGCTGTACTCAATACATTCATTTCCATACAGTTTTGGAGCGCATCTATTTTGTGTGCTCCCATCATTCTACACCAGAGGTTTTTAAAAGTAGGAGGCGGGCCTCCCCAGGGAGGCTCAAAACTGTTTCAGAGGAGGCTCACTGAATGGAAGGGGAAAAAAATATTCCATTAGGTATTCCATTAGTTATCAAAAGAAGATTACATAGCCTAAATGTGTGTGATTTGTTAAAGGGACAGTTCACAGATACAGTAGTTTTGGGGGAATTCTACCATTTTTCCATCTTTTACCAGAGTCAGACACTAATAAATGCTGTGTTGTATTTGGTGTAGTCAGAAGTTATGTCACACAGCAATATTCAACCCGGTCTCACGGCAGTTCGTGAAATGGTCACGTTATTTTGAATCTATTGATACGTGTTCACGGCGACGTTTTTTTCGTGGTGGACAGCACGAAATGGTCTGTAGGGAGATTAATGGGGAAAGCAAACGCCACACCCTGGGGAGGACACCTCACGCGGCGGGAGACGGCTGCTACCGTAGACGTGCTGTGACCATGACATGTGCTTCCCATTTAAATACATTAGTTTACATTTTCGTGCTGGCCGCCACAAAATAAACTACAAAAACGTCCCCGTGAAGACCTATCAATAGATTAAATAACTTGACCATTACACGAACTGCCGTGAGACCGGGCTGCAATATTAGGCTATCTTAGCTCAATGTGAATGAGTGTGAGTGTGTATAGGCATCCAGGAATTGAGAAAAACTAAGCAAACAAACTAAGGAGGCGCCGTTTTCCAAGTTTTGTCTGAAGGGAGACCCAGTCTCAGGCTTAAAAACCACCTGCTCTACACTGCATTTGGGTTCTTAGTACAGTATAGAATTATGTATTGAAACAATTGTGCTTTACAATACATAGCACACGTCAGTAAAGGACAGTAAATCTAATTTTAGAATTAAATTAACATGTTGTGGTACATTTCAGCATTTGTTGCAAACACACATTGGAAATATGAAATGTCCTTCACTCGACACACTACTTCTGCAACTGTGTTGTACAATTACTACAATTGTCATAAAGTCGTCATTAGAGTAAATACAAATGAATGTGCAAATTTCAAACCAAGCAATTTTTGCAAGTGTTTATTCAACCGACTGTCTATCCTTTGAACGCTATTGGAAAATAACCTACAGCATGAAGGACACTTTCTGATAGCCTCTGGCCGTAATCAGCAGAGGTGTATAGAAGTGTGAATTTCAGCTTGTCTGTGTCTCTCAAGCACATTATAGTTACATGAAAGCCTCCAGCGATCATTCAAGAGAACAGTTCACACCGTTCCTGTAGTCTACGCCTTGATAATCACCCCACAGGTGTATTAAACCTCAATTTGTCCCCTGAGTGATCCGCAATATGTATCACCTGACACATTACAGTGTGACCCCATTTGTTCACACTTCACCGTCCCGCGTGCTGATTGGGTTCAACAGTTCATGATGTAACAGCAGAGGACCCCATCTGGCTACGGGTTCAGCTCCATTTAACATTGTGATTGGCCAGCACTGGAGCCGCTCAGCCAATCAGGCCAACCGTGACAGGGTTCTGACCAGTGCAGAGGAAAATTATCTAATTCGACTGCGTCCTTTACAAGGGGGTAAAAGTTGAGATGAAGCAAATTGTCACAGCAAATTAGGATTGATTGACAACTTGTGCAAATGCAATATGGAGGACGCCGCTGCCTCATTTACTGTGGTGTTGTCACTGTCGGCTAACAGGTGGCTCTTAAAGTATGTACAATTTATGGATCCATCTTGCTGTCTTGCCACCGGTACTGGCAGGTGGCATGAGTATTATTTTCTTGGCACATATCATGTCCAAGTTGGCACTGTAGAGGGCCTCATACCTAAAAATTATGTCTGGCCAGGTACTTTTTTTTTTTTTTTTTAAATGGAAATGTCTAGCAGGACGTTGCTCTCACATTGGTCCGAAGAACTAAACACTAACTAAAGTTCAGTAACTAGTGCTTAAAGCAATAGTTTGGATTGAAGTGAGGTTGTATGAGCTACTTCTCCATAGTCACTGTATTAGCAGTCTTGCATTGCCAGACCTTCCTGCACAGCGCTGCGGAGGAAGTTCACACAGCATTCTGGGATGGGAGAAAAACGTGCTCTGGTTAAATGGCATTTCTTTAAATCAATCACAATCGTCTTGGGTGGCTCTAAGCGCCAGACGGAGCAACGCTGCCTCTGCAAAATAGCCTCTCGAAGGCACCAGGGAGACAGATTTTAGACAGCTAAAAACATCCAGATCAGTTTACTGTACGCACTATTTTGAATATTTTCACAGCTTTACCTTGCTGTCAGACAGCCCTTTCTGACAGGAAACGGAAGACGTTATCTATGCTCTCTTCATTAGCTGATCTTTCGCTGCCTCGATCGGTTCATTTGTTTGTGTATTTGTGTGACTTTGGTGTTTTAAAGTGTTCGTTCGGATTCACCAAAGTCCCACAATAACACAAACAAACTAACCAATCAAGGCAGCGGTAAACCAGCAACTCCCGCTTAGCTTCCGTGTCGGTACTGCTGTCTGCTTCTCCAAACTGGGGGCATCTACTGTAGGTACTATAAGCATTTTGGATAAGTACTTCATACAACCCAACATCAAACTATCCAAACTATCCCTTTAACCACACAGAGTGGTTTAAGGCAATGTGGAATAGGAATGTTGTTCAAATTTTAATGTCCAATCTAAAAATATAGATCCAATAACCTGATGTCTTACATTATATTTTACATATATTTTTAGTAAAGGCATGTGGAGGTTAAAGAACCAAATAGTTTTAATTCAGTTTACTTTTTCATTTGAATACATAAGCGAAAAAATAGTTCTTGTAAAGTGTCAGCAGCTGACATTAGCTGTCAGCCGCGTTGTACGATGTTGTGAATCAGAAGAACTCTATTCTATATTTTCTATTTTATACTTTCTATATATAGACATTTTTCATATCTGCAGTTATCAAAAAAGTCTCCATAATTACTCTTTAAGCATCACAAGATGAAAAGGTCTTTGCTGACACTTGCCCACATTAACTTATAATGGGCAATGTTGCCGTGGGCAACCAACTTTGTGGCCAGGAATAGTGAATCTTCAGCATGTCAGCCTGTTCTCATGAACCATTCGTTCAAAAAGCTACGAAAAGTTAAGCACTGTAATTCGTAAGCATTCCACTTTTTGTTGTTGCTGTGTTCACTACACTGATGGCGGCTTTTTAAATACGCGGCTGGCCGCGAAGGGAGGAGGCCGGGGTGGATGGGTGGGCGTTAACAAAGTGAACTTTAAAGCCAGGAAATGTGTGTTCCTTATGAGTGTTTTAATCAAAAAATAACTAAATTTAACCAAAATGTCCGCCGAAACGACCGCCAGCTGGCAGTACTTTGTACCCGGCTCAAAGTCACCTATTTTTGGGTAACTGAACCACCAAATACCGCTGATCCAACGGAGGTCTGAATTCGTGAGAATGCGTTGAGCATATATAAACAGAATAAAGGTTGAATTTTATATGTGTCCAATGTTTTATGTTTCTGCAAAAGAGGAACCTGCTGGAAACCAGTTTTTAAACGGAGTCAGGCCCATTTATATTGTAACTTAATGTTACTTTTAACTTTCCTGTATAATACATGAAATGAAGTGGAAATGTTTGCTCAAATGCGCTTTTCCAAACAAAACATATTTCTTATATCCATCTCAGGCTGTTCATCAACCTATATTCTTGCTAAACACAACAACGCCCATCTGTACATATTGTGTAGAAGAGCTTAAATAAAGGAGTAGGGCGGGGCTTCATGGTAATGGCCAGAAGAGCATCTTAAATCTTTATTTTTCCTGTAAAATCCTCCCAGGAGAAAGACATGAAATATCGATCTGAGAGGTGTAACTGCTCTGACTGTCTCTGTAGACGCCAGAATTCACAACCACTTGGCCTTCACAATGCGGCCCTACCAGGGGAATACTGTAGGCATGGACAGCAACACACATTTCAATAAATATAAGCACACAGATACTCACACTCTAGCTCGTAAATATAGTGGGAAGTGATACTGCAACGGTGAACGATACATGCTTTCTGATATTAAGGGAAACACACACATGGGCGCCCGGGCAGCTCAGTTGGTAAAGCGCACGCCCTTGTAAAGAGTTTATTCCTTGAAGCAGAGGCCAAAGCTTTTAAATCCGACCTTCGGCGGGTTCCTGCATGTCTTCCCCCTCTCGCTCTCCTTTCATGTCTCTCCTGACGATTAAAGGTAGAGATGCCCCAAAAATATTCTTAAAAAAAAACATTCATAGTATTTTAAATTGCTAGGATGGCATCGTAAAAAAACATCAAATTAAGTTTGGTTCCATGGCATCATAAAAAAGCATCAAATGTTGTATATATAATGTTATACAGTCAATATACAAAGATGAGAGATAAACTGCAGAATTGAGTTTTTAGGGGACGTGGATATACTAATACTTATTAGTATTAGTATTAGTATTAGTATTAGATGTATTTTCCATCAACTACCTATTTTATTACATTATGCAGTACTCTCATAAACAAAGAATCAGCCATAAGGCAATCCTTTAAGGCCTTTAAACCCCGGGGTTGTTGTTGTTGACCACGTCAATATATTTTTTCAAACTGTAGTTTTTTGTCATGAGTACTTTCAGACACAATACAAATTTTGCCCCTTGATAGTGCGACCTAATTTTTTTTGGGAAGAAGGTTGATTTTCCTGAGTTTTCGGCACCACAATTAAAGACATCAACCATTCCCGTCGTGTTATTTACTTGATAGGAGGATCATAAAACAACAACAGGAGGCTGTATAGACTGCAAACGTTATTAGTACTATCAACCTTGACAAAGGCAGCATTTACCGGAGACACTCTTTCCGTTCTTACCTTTCACAATAAAAGCCCTAGACTGATGCTACGCTCTATCTTCAGTCTATGGCTACACTGTGTAACTGTTTACCAGAGGGAATTAAATCCACTTAGGGTATTTTGCTAAAAGGAAACGCAATTAAATAGCTTACTGAAGGAGCCGAAGCAGGAAAAGCTAACAAGCTGTTAGCTTTTACTGCTTCGGCTTCCCGACGGGGGTGGGACAGAAGGGGAGACGGGGCAGTTGATAACAATGGATTATGCTGTGTTTTGTGCGTACAAACAGCGCAGCAACATGTCCACACATAGTAGTTGGACAGGACTGTGTGTACAACTGAGACACAAATGACACAACTGTTACTACCATTAACATATATAAAATGGACCAATAGACCCTGTTTCTCTGGACGAAGACCAGTGAAGGCTATTAGAAGCACTTTTCCGGTGATCTCTTGCTTTACTGCGCAGCCTCCAACTGACAGAGACAACGTAAATGTGACGTGAGCAACGTGTCTGAAAGTTGTAAGTCTTCTGGTAGCTGTGCCAAGAGAAATCTCAATCATTCCCAATCTTACAGAGACGGAGAGCATAGATATATGTAAGGAGATAACATAAGCACAGGCTAATTATTGCTAACTAACATGCTAGTTAACATTCGTAATTAAACCTAAACAGCTAATGTAAGTCGAAACTGCCTGCGAGCTTCGCCTGTACTATACGGTAATTCCTCTACTGTGCGACAGTAAGTCACTTGGTTATGACACAATCGTAGCGTTATTTTTACAAAAACATCTGCTACGGAGCCATAACGTGAGGTACAAGGTTATGGAGCCTTTTATACATTGTCATGTTTCTTTAGAACTAAACAACGGACAAATAGAGTCTTTAAACGCTTCAGATGTAAAGTTATTCGCAGTCAAGTGACGTAAAAAAAAAATGGCGGTCAGTGTAATGCTAACAAGAGGTGATTGCTTTGTAGCAACAAAATGGCGCCATCGGAGGTTCGCGTTCTGAAGCGAAGCTTACTCCCTTGGTTACTACAGCTTTCAAAACTGTTGATGCACGGAGCAGCCATGTTGGATTTTTAGCTCGGGGTACCGCCCGGTTGTCCGAGTTCCGAGCTCAAAGTCAAACTGTCCCACCACCACGGGAGATGAGCTGGGGCAAACATACAAAACTTTTATTGAACTGTCGCAAATTTACATCGCTGCCGTTATGAATAGTTTTGATGTGAAATATTTCCATGTGATTATTCTGTATTTTCGTGTTGTTTATTTGTCACGCCCCCGCTATGTAAAGGCCTTTAGTCTTCTGTTGAATGTTGAACGCTGTTACTTTAAGAGGGCATTTTTGGCATTTACTTTACAAAAATCCTCAAAAAGTTGAGTGGAAGTAGCATATTGTGTTGGGTTATACTAATTTGGTGCTCCTGTGTTATATCTAAGAAAGTATTAATACAGAATAGAAGTATTAATGACTGCCTCAGTGTTTGCCATCATAACTGTGACAACAATGGGCTGGTGATGATATATCCCCAGAATGTATTGTGTCACACAAGCTGTGCCCGCATGTGTCCGTGTGCACTTGTGTAATATCCTTTTCATTTATACATTTCTCGGCATTTTATTTTCTTTTTATTGTGCCTTCTTGGAGCGCATGATACAATTATCAGGAAGGAATTATGGGTAAAACCAGAGATATTAAAAACATAATCTCATCCAAATGGAGAGAAGATTGATTCTCCGAACTACAAACACACTGCAGCAGCCCCGAATCGCATATTAAATGCTGCTTTTCTCTGTCGGTCTGTGTGCGTTTGTGTGTGTGGGTGCGCACATACAAATTAACTTTCCCCCCTTCATTCTGTTGTTTTTCTATGTCTGTTTTTGTGTGTCATGTCTGAGTGTGTATGCGCAATGACTGACTTCCTTGCTATTTTGATATATATCCATTGTGTAATGCATTTAAATGGAAAGTAAAATAACGAAGTATATATTTGGGGATTTGAGGCAAAATTAGTGCATGCAAAAAAATGTATGTACACATCTTGAAATTGCATGTGTTACGCAGGTCATGAACTGTGTGTGTACGCATGCATGTGTGTCTCATTTCAGGGTTGATTGTGAAGGTTTAGTTTTTAGGTATTGTCTGTCAGCAGCTGTGGGGTGCATCCTCTGTGGATTAGTGTTAGCATGGCTGAGTGTGTTTAACAGGATTACTAATCTGAACTATGCTGCCACAGTGCTCTGCGTCTGTGTGTGTGTGTGTCTTCATTTTTCCAACCTTTTTTTGCCTTTGACCGTGATTTGAATATTGTGTGCATCTGTGTGTTTGTATAGTTATGTATATCTAACAATGCACCTGCATATACATGTCTGCATGGGTGCCTGCCACACGCACGCACGGACACACACACACACACGCATGCATGCACGCACGCACGCACCAGTTTCCATTAATGTTAAGGTCAGCAGGACATGGTTTACTAAGTACTTTAGAGCTTTTAAGAAGTAAAACCACTTAAATGCCTCATCATCTGGTCACTGCAGAGCATTTTGGCGTTGTGGGGGGTGGGGTGAGGGGTGAGGGGGTGACTGAATACTGAAAAACTGCTGTCAGTGACAACTGATGATCCTTTCTGGCTACATTGCATTTAGCCAACACTTATTGTTTTCATACAAACTCAATTCCTCATCCTGGGATCATCATTTTTATAGAAATTACTGAGTACAGCTTCTGTGTAACAAGGTGAATCCATAGCATGCAGTGAGTGTGTGTGTGTGTGTGTGTGTGTGTGTGTGTGTGTGTGTGTGTGTGTGTGTGTGTGTGTGTGTGTGTGTGTTTAAAAGTTATGCGTGTTTGTAAGAGTATTATACTATACATATTATCTATCTCTCCAATCTAGATTCTGTTGACAGCTACAGTACATGACAGCTTCCATATCCCCGCTGTACCCATTTTCTGAAAAACAAAATCCCAAAATACAATGCAACATGTCATATGATGACCAAATCAATTACGGGGATACACAAAACATGTTGTGTTCGAATAGAACTTCGATTCCCCCTTGAATGGAATTTGTTTCTGACAAGGTAACAAAGCCAAAGGCCAAAGTGAATCGCATGTTGGGAGCCAGCTGCTGTAAGTGACAGCCACAAAAGCAGCAAAGGCTCGCAGGGGGAGGAAGGGCCTTGATATTATAAAAAAGAACCTGGAACCAAAAAGTGGAGCAATGGCACAAGTCTAACTCATTCCGAGCTGCTCCGGGCTTTATAAGCTACATTGTTGGTGCCAAAAGAGCACGTTTAAAGCTACAGTTAATTAAACGCTACAGACTGCTGTGCAACAGTGTGTATCTTCTATGGCAACCCGTTCTCACTCCGAACTCATAAAATAAAAGCGTTTGGACGTGTTTGAATAACCTACCGGGGAGAGCAGGCAGCTACACGGGGTTTAGCGAGTAGTATGTAAGGCCGAAATTCCGCATAGGGAGATTGGTTGGGATGGAGGATGGGTCAAACACAGGACTTTCACCCAGGAGACCGGGGTTCATGTCCCGCTTGTCATGTTTCCTGAAGTCTTCTTTTTTAACCGTCCCGTGTCACGGAAAACATAAGCCCACCCATGACCTTTTCCTTAAAGGTCCTATGACATGCTGCTTTTTAGATGCTTTTATATAGACCTTAGTGGTCCCCTAATACTGTATCTGAAGTCGCTTTCCCGAAATTCAGCCTTGGTGCAGAATTACAGCCACTAGAGCCAGTCCCACAATGATCTTTCCTTAGTATGTGCCATTTCTGTGTCTGTACCTCATCAGTCAGTGTCTGTCTTTCTGTCCGTCTACTCATTTTCTGCCATGTTTCCTGCTTTTCCGTCTTGCTTTTAATGTGTCTTTTGCACTCACTTTCTACTGTTTGTCTTTACATCTTTCCAGCCATCCCTCCTTTCATCCATTCATCCCCCTTTCTCCCTCTCTATCCCCAGCTGATGCTGATGTTTTGGTTTTTTTTATGACCTGGCTTCTAAGATTTACTCAGGGACAATTGAACATTGTGGAGCAGATTGAAAATGGCATAGTTGGAAGGGCGAACTTAGCATGTGACAACAATTTGTCACAATGTCTGTCTGGTAGAGAGCGAGGCAGGTGCACCTGTCTGCATACACAATGCTACATGAAGGGGGGGGACAATCCTTGAGGCTGAGCCTGTCTTTATTGCTGGATTTGCGTTTTTCTTTTTCCTGACTTTATTTGAGTCAGTTTCTGTCACTCTCTATCTCTCTCGGGTTTTTTTGATCCTCTCCTTCTCCCTTGGGTTTCATTTGTTTCTCTCTTTCTCTGTCAGCTAGTACTTGCAGTCGAACCCTGCATGCTCCGGGTACAGCTTGAACAGCATTTCATCCACTGCTGGCTGGTGTTGTGCCCTTAAAACGTCAAATCGTCACCAGATATTCACCTACAAACACCGCTGAGGAGTTTGCTTTTTTATTTTAACAGTCTGACTCAATCTGTTGCAAATTCAGAGAGCAAACTGACTCACTAAGCAGTGTGTGAGTGTGTGTGTGTGTGTGTGTGTGTGAGAGAGAGAGAGAGAAAGGCAGCGTAGGTCAATAGCAAAGATAATTCAGATGCGAATCCTTCAATGTTTCACTTTTGCAGTTCAGTCACGCGCACACACACACACACACACACACACACACACACACACACAGATAGCGAGCCACATGTTGCATCAGTATTGCACAGCGCGCCAGAGTCAGTTACAACACGACTCTGTACACCACCAATTATAATCGACCTCGGGACTAATGGTAATGGGAATTGCAGCTGACACATGATACCCATGTTGGGATGACAAGGGGTGGGGGGTTTGATGCTCCTCTGAGCTTAAGGACACAAACACGTGCAGGGCATACAGACCCTGCCAATACAGAAGTCCCGCTTACTGTATCTGCGCATGCTCTCCGCTGCACTTTTGCCACACTGAGCCAAAGGGCATCACTTGGAAAATGATTTGGCTTCAGCCAAACAAATTCCCAAAAAATAAATAAAACAATGCTCTAACTCAGTGGTTTCCAACCTGGGGTCCGGGCACCCCCAGGGGGAGACGGCAAAGATCACAGGGGGGCGCAAGTCTTTATCTGGTTTGAGGTAAAAAAAAAAAAATTTGCACATATTAAACAAATTATGATAATACACTAGAATATCTAATGTATACAAAAGTCTGTATGAAAACTATATATTTTGTTGTATCCTCGTTTTTCCTGCCACCACGGCATCACTATTTTATGAATGAAACATGGCGGAGAAACATAACAGTGCTGATAACTGCTCTGTATCAAAAAAGAAAGTAAGGCTCTATCTCGAGAGTTACCTCAACTTCGGTTTTGGGGGGGGTGGCTCAGCTTTTCTTAGACATGAGTAGGGGGGGCGCCAAGGAAAAAAGGTTGGGAACCACTGCTTTAACTTGCTGGCTAAGTGATATTGAAGCTGCGTGTCCTCTTGTTCAGTTCTGCATTACTTGTCCCCGACCAGCCCGTTCTCAATCCCAACTTGTCAAATACGGACGCTTGGTTCAGTGGTCTCTTACCTCGATATTCCACCGGGCACGCGTGTGCTGCGTTCCGGTTTTGTTTCGTCCTCCGCCACGTGCCACACTAAACCAGGAGCGTCTTACGGTACAGATCCATTTGGCCGACACGACTGAAGCGTGGTGTCGCGACGTCATACAGCCATGGTTGATGCTCCACGCCACTGACCGGCAGCTGATTGGATGGATGCGTGACGTGGGTCTGGCTACTCGAGAATTTCGTGTCGTGGAGGCTCGTTGAGAATACGATCTCTTATTTTACAAAAATACTTCACCGAAACGTGTTTCTGAAAACATTTTAAGCGAGAAATAGGCCATGCAGTTGCTGAATCTGTCTTCATTTCAGATCGACAAAGGTCAATTTGAAAGATTTTCGTCTCCTTCTACTGGATAGTCGCGTCAAATTCAACGGATTCATTTGCATTGACTCCCGGAATGTTTTGCAGGCGCGTTGAAGTTGCTTGACGTCAACCCATAGGAATAGAGTGGAGCGTGGCGCGACAGAAGCGTCGCACGGTCAAATGGATCTGTACCGTTAGAAGCGGAGCGTCTTGCCTGCCCGACTCGCAGATCTCGTGTTTATTAAGCTAGTATCTACTTTCCAATCCAAGCACTCCTGTAATTAAACTCCATGCCCTCTCTTTTCTGGTGTTGTCCTGATAAAAAAAAAGATCTGTGATGTCCATTATGTTTTTTTTTCCCCTGCAAGATGAATCTCTCCTCGTCCGTGGTGTTGTAGAGGAGACATATCCTATATTGGGGGATGTCTTTTGGTGAACTGACTGGATGCTCTCGCTGTTTAACTTGCTGCCCTAATGTCCGAACAGTCCCGTGAAAATAGACCTGGTGCGTATTTCTAGCGGAGAGCTGCTTCACACTCGCTTCTGGGACGCGCTTCTGGGACGCGCCGTGGCGCGGCTTGTGGAATATCAAGCATAGACTTGAATGGCCGGGATTGCTCGCAGGGGTCGCGGCGTATCCGGAACGCAGTGCAGGTGCGCCCAGTGGAAAATAGGGATGAGCGTCAGATACCGAATTAAAAATCCCCCTTTAGCGCCTGTATGAACACACCGGGCAGAGCAGCAGCAGAGCAGCAGAAGCAGCGGCGCTGTCAGATGACGTAGCATGAAGAGCTCATAACTTATACCGTGGTATATCAAAAAAGACATTGATGCCAAGAGTCTCCAAGACAATGCCAACTATGTCATTCTTTTAATTAATCTTCTTCTAATGGTACAGTACGTGTCCACATGGCGTTTTATTTGACAGCAGGGATCACCCCGTTTCCCAGCATCGGACACTTGACGGGCTTTCCACTAGCAGTTATCAGTTTCTTTTTAATGTACGCTGACGAACAAAGTGCGATGACTGCACCTGAATGGACGAACGCGTCACTCGTGGGCTGTCTGCTCCGGGATTTTAAAACGGACCAACATGGTTGGAAACTTTGTCTTATTTTACGAAAATAGTTCACCAAAATCTGTTTGTAAAACCATTTTACGCGAAAAATAAGCTGCAGCTAAGATCGACAACGGTCAGTTAAAAAGATTTGTGTTAGTTTTTTGAGAGGCGGCGAGTCAAGCTGGATGGCTGTGATTTGCATGAAGTAGCCTGGACCTCAAATGTATGCAAATGAGGCGTGGGCAACTCCAAGCCCCGCTGCTCAAAAGTTGCAGCGACGCTACCAGAATGCATTGCCAATGTAAAAGAAATGTAATGGAGTTGGGACAATTTAAGTTGCAGTGTAAACTCTGTCTTACATATTTGTGTAAAATAGACTATTTGTTTTCATTGCATAACAGTTGACATATACATTTCTGAAGGACTTAAGAAAGAATAACAGATGAACGAAGTTGAACTTCTGCCACCCGGCTAGTGCTGCACAGACGGAGTGGTGTAAAAACCGGGCTGTGTTCATTTCAAATTCAAATCAATCTGTTCAAAAAGTCATAAATTGGAAGGAGTAATATTTACCACACCGTCAACAGACACTGCGTTTAATACTGTAGAGATCTGTTCTATTGGTAAAGCTAGGGTTCTCACCCATTTAAAACTTTTTGATGTTTGATTTGGTGCAAGCAGAACAAGAGCTGACAGGCTGCTGAGGGAGAAACAAGCTCCAAAAATGTCCACTTTCTGATTTCACTGTTTAAGCTGATTGAACTGAAAGTGAGTTGATCTCAGCCCAGACGCAGTGTCAAAGTAGAACCATTCATATGATGTTTTTTGTCCTCCTGGGTTTAGACAACATCAAGTGGGATTGACGGTAAATTAGCTAGCTGCTGTCAATGGCTAAGCTCTAAAGTGCTGAATGAGAATGCTTAGAGAAGTACTGAACACAAAGGGGATGAGGGCTGGCTGTCATGAACCATTGGTGTATATACAGATACGAAAAGTAACGCACTGGAATACGTATGTATTCCACATATTTACTACTCTACGCACCACATGGACTGCTGCTGTATCAGAGCACGAAAATCCGTGTAGGGAGGAGGTCTGGGTGGATGGATTGGTAGTACAACACAGGGTGTTCAAGTGTGGGAGCGGAGTTAGTGTCCTAGAAGAAGTTAAAGGGAAAAAACAAGACATTACCCAAGAAATGGGTGTTTGTGTCCCGGGTACTGTCATGTGACTGGTCATCATGTGACCAGTTGGCGGTTGCTGTAATTTCGAAGGATATCACGAGTTGTTGTGCATAGTTATCATACGATATCATACAAACCAATGAGAATGCATTAATGAGGTTTAAAAAATACATCAAAGTATTGTATGTCACTCACAGATGTATGACAGTGCAATACACATTAGTGCTGTCAAACGATTCAAATATTTAATCGCGATTAATCGCATTAATGTCATAGTTAACTCGCAATTTATCGCACATTTTTTATCTATTCTAAATGTCCCTTGATTTCTTTTTGTCCCATTATTTTTACTCATTTTAATGCTCTTATCAACATGGAAAAGTGGATCGGCTTGCTTTGTGCTTTTGTCGCCTGGCTTTGACGAGGGGGCGGAGAATTCACATCAGCTGTGTGCTTGGCCATAAAGTGGTATTTCAGACTGATGTCGATGACGTGATAGCTCAGTTCACAACGAGAAAACACACAGATCACTTCGGTCTTGTCAGTGGAACCATTTGGCAACTTTTTTAAAGTAAACTTTCCATTCAGAAACTTATTGGCATCCATTTCAGCGTCTCGCGCTCGCCATCCACTCAAAACGTAACGTTAGCCTGCTACTCTTTGGCCGGCTCGCAAGCCCAAACAGGTGTGTGCGGCGTGCCTGTTGTTTTTTTTCCGGTCTAGCTAGATCCGGTGTGGTGTTGTAGTTTTTCTAACGTTACTAGTTGTTGCAACAGCATGTGAAAAAAACTATAAAGTTTGCTAGGCCAAAAAGAACGTTAATCTCGCGATAAAAGAATTTACGCCGTTAAAATAGGTTTGCATTAACGCCGTTAATAACTCGTTTAACTGACAGCACTAATACATGTTGCACTGTGCTTGCCTTTGTCGAACATGTGTTTGTTTCTATAGAGTACTAACCGACAAGGAATGCAATGATTTATTTACGAATTTATTATTCATTAAGGATAATGCATGGTGTTAATTTGTGAAAGTAATAGTAAGTGTTCAAATGTATCTGTACAATGTTAAGCCTTGCAATGAAATACTTTTTAATGCACCAAGAGGTTTTCTGTTTTAATCTGCATGGAGGTAAGTAACCCCGCTTCATATGAATACAATCTATATTTATTCAATTTAGGATTTCACTAGTGTCCGCTGTTGTGCATCATATGCATAATTCTTTGTGCTGGGGCTTGCAACCTCAATTTCCCTCAGGACAATACGTGTTATTGTATTCATGTGAAGTCATCTCATAATCTTGACAAAGAACTGTGACAGCAGTTTACGACTACGCTTGCTGTTGACTGATTCCCTGTTGTGTCCCCATTGTTCAAGTCAACATTTTGATTGTTGTATCGCTGAGTTATATTCATATGATGCTGTCACGTCTCTGCTTTCCCAAATACAATCCAGTTCAGTAAACAATGTTTAGCTCCTGTGTTATGATGACACTTGGAGGATTGAATTTTAATGAACTGGGCTGTACTAAAAAGAGCACGGAATTAGGACATGGTTTTAATATAATGCAAATCAGTTTCATTCTCATAAAGTTTCATGATAGCTAACAACTTAAATAATAGATCAAAATTAGATGTAAATTTACATCAAACAATTACTTGTTCAGGTATTGGAGCAACGCATTCTCATGAAAGGGTTCGTACGATATTACGAAACATATGCACACCAACTTGGATGATATCCGAGGATATGAAGGCGAGTGGTGGCCATTCACGTGACGGCCGGTCACATGACGGTTAAGTTTAGCGGTCTTTACAGTTAAATTCAGTCGAAAAAAGGTTACTGTGAAGCCCCGGTCGTTTCAGCGGCCATTGCCATTAAGTTTAGTCGACAAAAGGTGACTGTGAGCCGGGTACGGAGCACTGTGAGGCCCCGGTCTTCAAAGCGTCTGTCGCAGTTAAGTTTAGCCGACAAAACATGATCGCCATGCGGTGGCAGCAGTTAAGTTTAGGCACCAAAACGACTAGTTAGGATAAAAAAAAAAAAAAAAAGTTGTGGTTTAGATTCCCTAGGATGCGAAGTCCACTCCCCTGCTTGAAAGCCCTGTGTTTTACGAACCACCCATCCACCCCAGTACATATAGCAATAAATATGTGGAATACATACAAATTACAGTGCAATACTTTTCTGTAGCTATATGTACAAATAGTTCATGAGAACAGCCTGATTGGTGACATGCAGTAATTGGTGTCATACCTTTCAAGGTTGGATATTTGTGTATTTAAATGCCTCTATGTGTATTATAGCATTGCTGATGAAGGTCAAATAGTTTGAAAACAGTCCGATGATCATAGATACAAATTAAAACATGAAGTATGTTTTCTTTCAAATTTAAGGCCACTTCTTTTAAACGAATGGTAGAAAATAGATGCTTGGTTCAGTGGCTTGTCCTCCCATTTACAACAGTTAAAATGCTAAGTCAGTGAGTGCAACACACAATTGAATTTCAGGTATGTTCAGTATTTGATGGTCACAAGGAATGCCATGCACTTTCATAAATGAAACATGATGGTAAGCAGTTGCAGGGGGTGTACTGTGGCTGAGGAGTGATTTGAGAGCATCAGTGATCAGTGGAGGATGGTGTTCCGTAGATTGAATGAGTTTGGTTTAGGGCTCAACCTAAATGGCTCTAAAACCAATCCATCACATAAACAATTCTGAACGTGTGCTCTACCAAATTAGGGAATATTACACCTAAAGAGAAATAAGTGCTTCAGGGGGTCATGGTGTGTAAGCACCGTACTTTATTAGAACGGTAAATGAAGTATCGTCTTTGCGTCATTGTTTTGGTGTCACTTGGGATGGCAAAAGTGGGAATTTGGCTTCAATCTAACGTGCAATGGCTGAAACGTGATTTTTTCTCTCTTTGAAGAAACAATTTCAAGGTTGCACTGTGTTATCGAGGAGTTACGTTAACGACCTTCAGAAACATGTCCACCTGATTGAGTTGTGTGTTGTCTCCCATTATTAATTAAATGAATCCCAATGACAAACGCCATATTCTAAAGTGTATGCCCCATCAGGGATGAAAACCTAAAGACAGACAAGTTAAAGCTCATCGCTCAAAGGTGGTAAGGGAGGTCATCGCCATCATCCATTGTTTCATCCACCGTGAGTTCCTGGTTTTGTCAAATCACTCAATGAATGATTATCATACATGTAGGAATGAAACCATGCTTACAGTAGGTTTTGTAACGAAAGTTGGCTTTTTTTATCTTAAAGAGAGCAATAGAGATCCAAATACAAATTAATTTAGTTTTAGTATTTCCTTTTCATAACAAGGTCCAAGGCTTACTGTCCTCACACTCAGGCTATTGACTGTGCATGAAAGCAGCATGGTTTCACTACTGTGTGTGTGTGTGTGTGTGTGTGTGTGTGTGTGTGTGTGTGTGTGTGTGTGTGTGTGTGTGTGTGTGTGGATGCAAGACACAGACAGAAAGAGGTTCATACACAGCCAGCGACACTCGAAGCAGAGCAGACATGTAAAATATATGCAGTACGATGGCAATGAGAAGGAAAGACAAAAACTGAGAAACGTAAAAAAAAAAAAGAAAATAAGGGAGGAGGGAAAGGAGGGGAGGGCAGGGCAGGGGACAACCAAAATTAAACAGGGTTTGTGTTGTGTTCATGGTTGTACTGTGATGAAAAAAATATAACATAGGGAAGACAGTAGTCTGCCTAGAAAGCAATAATCACCTTCGCTTGGGATGACTAGAATGTACGGCGTTGTTATTTGTCCCCTACCTATTACCACTAAGGCCAAGGGCCGCACGTCCCCGCCGGAAAGCATGAGAAAGAGAGGGAAGAGAGAAAACAAACAAACAACGAAAAAAAGAAGAAAAAAGTCTAAGAAAAAAAGACGTATTGCTTTCTTTATCCATTTCATCAAGGAGGTTTAGATCTTTTCAATTGCACAATCTGTCTTAGAGGAGAGAAATGGCAGTGGTGAGAGATAGCACTGGAACATTAGGATCAATAGGACAACTAGCACTCAAGATGTGAACTGGGTTATGACTGGACTTATTGCCAGGAAGTAAGCATCAACGAGCATCTTGACTGGCCAGGAAAAGGCCTGACAGATGGCTTGCTGGTGAGGATGTTTATTATTTAAGAGTGAGTCAGTGAATGCAGATGTGGTGCTGGGGGTTAACATTGGAGTCTGTTGAGTCTGTCAGCCTGGCTTGACGGGTTAATAAAAGAAAGGGAGTAGGACATGGAAGAGAAAAGAAATGAAACAATGGTTGAAAGAAAAAAACAAAAACAATGAATGATGAAAAATGAACTTTGTGGCGTGGCAAAGACACAATCTCCCCTCCGGGTTCGGCTGCAAGAGTTTAGTCCACCCAGGGACAAAATCAGATCAGTGAACACTTTCGTCAAAGGTAACAACAAATAATTAGTTCATTTTTAAATACAAGTTTATAGCAACCACTGTTTATTGAGGCAACTAGGTGGCTTAAATTGGCCCACAAGAGCAGCCCGCGACAGGCAGAAACCTCAGACAGAACCTGGCTCTTTGTGGGCGGCCATCTGCCTTGACCAATCATGTATACAAGATCATAAGCTCATAATCATAGGCGATAATTAATGGCCCTTTCAGTATGAGTTATAATCTGGGCCCTATTTTAACTATCTAAGCGTACGGCGCAGGTGCTTTTAGGGCATATCCAAATCCACTTTTGCTAGTTTGACGATGGAAAAAAGTGTCTGTGCGCCAGGCGCATGATTCTAAAGGGTTGTACTTGGTGTCTTCATTAATTCATTGGTGTGTTTTGGGCGTAACGTGCGCGCGCAGTGCATAAGCCTAAGCGCATTTTACTAATGCGCTGTAAAAAATAATTGACTTTAGATTAGGTTTTTGTTGGTCAATCACTTCCTGCTGCCTCAAGATGGCAATACGCCGAATATTTACCTGAACACACCTCGCTGTAAGACCAGCACGCCCATGGGCGCAAAGATGGCCGCAGGTGCATTTCTTATTTCAACTACATACGTAGGCGGTGGATGGTCTTAAAATAGCAAAGACACTTGCGTCCGGCTTTGCGCCGCGCTGCGCCAGGTGCAAGATAGGGCCCTGGCAAGACAGCATCAAGCTGAAGTTATGTTGCTATCCACATACAGTACGTACTAAACTTGAAAAAATGTTAACCAGGTCTTTAGGACCAATATCAATGGACACCCAGCATTGGCACTAGTTTAAACCAATGTTAATACATAAAATGCATCTTAGTGGGCCAAAAGACAGGCCAATACTTTACAGAGGCCAGCTAAAGGCTTGTAGTGCTTAGGCTACTTTGCACACGGTACACACCGTAGACAAAATGTGTTGTTTTAATTAGTAGCACGAAGGCTAATTGTAGAGCTGTGCAATTCATAAAATGTTGATCGCAATATCGGCTCCTAACAGTCACAAATATGATTATTTTGCCCATTACATTTTGCGTGCAAACTCTATATTTTATTGTGTTCTGAAGCGGATTCATAACAGTTCAAGAAAAAAAGTATGAAGGGGAATTTCACAGTTTGAGGTGTCTTCACTGTTGATTTGTTTCACTGTTATTTTTTAAGTTCAATAAATGCTGCGTCCTCCAAAAGTCAATGAGTAATCGTGTTAAATAATTGTGATTTCAATATTGACCAAAGTTATAATTTTTTATTTTACATAACCAAGCAGCCCTAGCTACAAGTTGTACATTGTCTCCCTCCTCTTGAAAGCTTCCATGAACTGGCCAAACATGATTCTTTGGCTCTGTCCATTAAGTTTTACTTGAATCAGATTCTCTGCCTCTTTATTACTTTTTTTATTTACTTTATAACTAAACCTCAATTATTCTCTAACTTTTTTATTTTATTCTAACCAAAACGTACACCAGCTGATTTCACTGAATAGAACACACTAAACCAGACAATGGCATTTATCAGAGAAATCATCTGCTGTAGTGAGTGGATAGCAGGTATCACTAATAAATAAGTCATAGGCATTTGCAAAAGTAATTAATTAATCTGCATTGCCTCAGAACACTGCAAAACAGTATATTTCAAGTAGATTTAAAGTTTTAGAAGTGTTTGGGGAAAACCGATCATTTTACATACTGAAAAATAAGTCAAAAGCATGTCTTTTCCCAAGCACACACGCATGCAGACATACAGAGAGCAGCGTCTACACAGCGTGGACCTCCACCCACAGTACTTTCCACACAGAAAAACACAGCCTGGAAATGGATTGCGCAAGATCATGATATAAAAGAAAAATGTGCACAAATGAGCAGTGAAAGCTTGACATGGACGAGAAAATAATATGAGAGCGAGAGAGACAGAAAACAGAGGAAGGAGGTGTGGAAAAATCAAATCAGTGTTTAATGCAGATGCAAAAAAAATAAAATGGAAGAAAAAAAAAAAGAGACGAGGTGAGGAAAATCAATAGCAAGCTGAAAAGCTTAAGAAGCACATTGCCTGGCACACAAATGGCGGAGATGAGCAGCAAATAAAGATGGGGAAAGCAAAACCGAATAGGATGAAATGCGTTCTGGGGCTAACGCCTTAGCCTCCATTCATCGGGTTTAATGAAGGCGGTCAATCGGTATGTAATGGCGCTGAGGTTTCACTATATGCACTGATGAGCAACATGGATGCGGTACGAGAGAGAGCAGGATAGATGGAAAAGAGGGAGAATGGGAGACAGAAAAGGGCAATTAAGGAGAAAGATTCGGAGAGAAGAGATGGAGAAAGAGGATGCTATGCAACGAAATCATGCAGGTTAACATGGTTAGGATGTGGGGTTGCCTGGCCTAAATGTTACAGGTTCACATATGTGTGTGTGTGTGTGTGTGTGTTCATCTCATCTAACACAACTTTAACACTGTTAAACTATTCTTTGGGATCGTGTAATCACGCTATTCTTCAGAATGAACGTCACTACTGTAAGAAGTTAAAAGTTGAATTAGACTTGAAAGCAGTAGCATAGTGTAAGTGCAGGCTGAGTATCAATGGAAGGGTGCTCATACCTTTGTTAGCCAGGCGGACACAGTTGATTTTGGTTTCCTGTGGAGAGAAGAGAAAGAAAGACGGACTGTTAAAGTCAACTGAGGACAAATCCAAGAATCGCATTGTTCAATTCTTAAATAGCTGTTGCAAGAGTGTAGTTTCTGAGTGGGCCGTTTCATGTCAACAGGGTCGGCCATCTTTGATGGAAAATAGTAAGAGCTGTAGAGATTAATTGATGAATCCATTAGTTGTCATGTAGTCTCGCATCGCCAGACCTTCCTCCACAGGGCTGCGGAGGAAGGTCTGGCTAGTCCACACAGTAATCCGGGATGAGAGAAAAACGTGCTCAGGTTTATTGGCATTTCTTTAAACCAATCACAATCGCCGTATGCGGGACTGCAAAATAGCCTCAGGAAGGAACTTGTTTTGGTGGAACACATGTACGTTCAAAAGTTGTTTTAGCCGTGCAACAGAAAACTCAGATTGGACAGATGGTCTAGATAGCTGTCTGGATTTACCCTGCAGAGATCTGCGGAGCAGTTAACCATAGTCCTCTTAAATCCACCGCAGTTTAGAATGCCAACACAAAGAAAGTGTAAGGTGACGGACATCCGGCCGAAATGAGGGACAAACAGCCGAATTTCCGATGTGAAATGAAACGTACTCGATATAGACTAGTTGCCAAGCAATACATTTACAGCCAACTATTTTGATAAGGGATTAATCAGTCTAAGACCTTTTTTTATGGAAACATACCAAGGTCCGACCTGTCTGACGTTCCTGGTGTGCTTATTTTCTGTCCTATGATGCTTTGCTAGCATCTTTGATAAACCAAATCTAGCATTAGGAACAGCGACATCGCTGAATGACTGCTAGTTTGGGTGGTGTCAATTTCGTTAGTCCGTGGCCCAACAGGTAAATTACATCTCCCACCTAATGTAAGTGAAAGTGTTGACATATGAAAACATCAAACATTTTAGAAGTGCATATGCAGTTGTTCCCGGTCCCTGTTTGCTAAGCGAGTCATCATCCTAAATTCATACACACTGATACACACAATTGAGGCATGAACACACACTTGCTCATTATTAAAATTAGATGATTTTGTAATAAATAAAGAATGAAAACATTAAAGAGTACATGAATGGCACATTCAAAAAATACATGTAAAAAAAAAAAATACTTGTTTTAAAGAATATTTTTATTTCATCACCAATCTTAACAAGGTACGTCCAGACATCTTTTGACCAAAATTAGCAAATCAGTCCTAACACGACGTCTCTCCAAACTTCTACCTATCCCAGAGTTGGCCTACATGTGTTTCCAGTGCCCTCCTTTTTATCTGTTGCCCACATTTTACGTTCCCGCGGTTCCACCGTTCCCGTCACCCTCTTTCTGAGGGCCTGTCATCGCCTGAGAAAGCGTGTGCTTTTATTTTATTCCAGCTCTTTTCCTTCCTTCACTGCTCCTGTCTTTTCCTCTTCTCTTCCCTCCATGATGTGCTGTCACCAGTAAGTGTGCACGCGTCTAACCCACTTGTCACACGGAGACTGGCCACCTTCACATGTTGGCCCATTTTTCTTCATCAAAGACCATTGCTGTCACTTTAGCATTTTCGCAAAAGCACGCTAAAGTACATTTATTTTCATCTAAACTCAGTTGTTTAAGGTCATATTAACAACCGAAACCTGGAATCAAAAGAACCTGTTTTAGGAGTTGAAGTGTTTCAGATGTAGATGCAGTGGCAGAAATATGAAGCTTACAACAAAGCTGTAATTAAAAAAAACACTGGAATTAAAAAATAATAAAATACAAGACGTTTCAGTGTTCATCCAAACACCTTCATCAGAAGTACCTCTGGCCTTAATACACAAGGCA
>CM046790.1:31588183-31680683 GCA_025617405.1 Perca schrenkii
CACTGGTCCTGAGGGATCGCTAAGACAAGTGCGGACTGATGGAGGTACCTAGGTATAGTGCTGAAAGCGAGGGAGTAACTTTGGATTTGACATAGGAGGGGTTTAGATATCCACTTTTGAGCAAAATTGAAATTTTTGGCACATTTTCTGCATTCTGGTGAATTTTTCTGCAACAATTTGTGCCTTTTCTGCATCAAGTTATGGTGCAAATGTCTTTATTTATGTAAAGGAAATTGTAATAGGTTTCTGGGGTGGGTTGCACTGGCCAGTTTTGATTATTACGCTGTAAATTACGCCCATGGCTGAAAGTATGACGATACACTTGAACCTGGAATCTGGCTGCAGGGATTTGTTCCCAGTTGTATCAGGTGATAAGGCCTGGCTCACAGCCAGCATTCCAGTTCATCCCTAAGGTGTCGGATGGGGTTGAAGTCAGCGTTCTATGCACGCAACTTCTTCCACTCCAAACTGGGGAAAGCATTCCTTTATGGACCTGGCTTTGTCATGATAAAACAGGAAATGGCCTTTCCCAAAGTGTTGCCACAAAGTTGGCATATCTCTCTCTCCTCTCGCGCTATTTCTGTTTTGCCCTGCCGGCCTCCATCTTTCCCTCCAGTATTATATCTTCTTTAATCTCCCTTAGACTCTTTTTAGACTTTTATTCCCCCTCCTTCTATCGTTTCTCATCCCTAAGTCCCCGACCACTCTTGCTCTTACTTCTCTTACTTACAGCCCCAGGAACTTTATTCTTGTCTGTGCGTGTGTTTGCCTCTAATGTGGGAATGTGGGTGGTGTGTGTGTGTGTGTGTGTGTGTGTGTGTGTGTGTGTGTGTGTGTGTGTGAGTGTGTGTGTGTGTGACATCACACAACATCGAGGGAGATATCAAGATTGCCGTAGGTGAGCAGTTTTAATGTGTGGAGCGTCGACTAATTGGCACAATGATTGGAGATGAGAGACTGACATCAGACTGATGTCACCCCAGAGGGGGGAGAGAGAGGGATGGAGGGTCAGAGAGAGAGAGAGAGAGAGAAAGATGGGTTAAAGGGAAAAAGCAGCAAAGGAAGAGGGAGGGAGAAGTGTGTAAAACGAAAATAGAAGGCAAAAGAGAGGTAGGAGGACAGGAAGAACAAGAAGCGAAGAACAGCGAGTAAAGGCAGAAAATATGAGGGTGATGGAGAGAATGAAAAGAAGACGGAGAGGAAATGAAACAGGGGAAGGAAAAAAGTTGAGGAGAGGGCATGTGAAACAGGTGGGAATGAAAGGAAGCAAGGAAAAGGGAGACCGCAAACGGAAAAGGTAACAAGGAAAAAGGAGGCACCGAATAGAATGAGGGCGGGAGAAATAGAAAGCAAAGAACAAAGGGCGGACGGAAACATGATCTATGGATGAAGAGCAGGGAAGGATGGAGATGGAGAAAAGATGAGGGGGAAGAAGAGCGGGACAAAGAAACACACAAAGGAATGGGGGGGGAGGACACCACTGAGATAATCTGACAATAGGAAAATGTAGGTGGGCTTTTCTTTCCTATTAGAGAAACAGAGGCAACAGCCGTGAGCGATGAAGAGGAGGAGAGTGGGTGGTTTGAGAGAACAATTTCTTCTGAATGTTCCTCAAGAGAGAGAGAGAGAAAGTGACAGAAAATGAAAGAGAAAGAGGGAGGAGAGATGTTTTTTTCCTTGACGGACAGGTGGGGCTTCAGAGGGAGGGGGAGGAATAAAAAAAATATAAATAAAAAAAAAAACGAGCAGGATTATCCAAGACAGGCGGAGAAATGAGAAGCAGACATTCATCCGTGGGATCAAACTGCAACAAACCAGCCAAGTCCTCTCAAATGTAAATGAGTTGCTTTCTGAGACATCCGCCGCTTGAGAACAAAAAATGGAAAAAAGGGACACCTACTCTCGCAAAATGACTGACGGCAAAGCAATTAAACTAATTACACACTGCCGATAACTTAAATCCTTCATTGGCAAAATATTGCTTCACAGGGCCCTACTGCGACAGTATATAACCGAGATATTGAATTCGGGGAACAAATTTCTTCTTTCTTCTTTGTGCAGAGACCAGGCCTGTAACAACAATTACATACAATTGTCTAATCACAATTTCTTTTCTTTTTGTACGTTACTGCCAGTTTTGTTTTATCCGCAATTAGTGCTAACATTAGCTAAGGTCCTAAGGGGTGTGACTGTTAAAGGTTATGGTGCGTTCTTTTTGTCCACCGAAGTCGATCTACGAGTTTTTTTCCGGAGTTACGAAGTTACCGGAAGTTGCAAAAAGAACGCCACCGGGGTCGTATATACGACTCGTCAAGTCGTCTGAACTCAGAGGACCCCGAGTTCACTTTCAAAGATGGCTACGTCGTGCATCACACGTAGTAAACATTGTGGTTTTCTACAATTTTAAGCACTTTTGTCGTTGTTGTAACCAAATGAAGAAGTTGTACACATAGCGCTGTATACTGCTACCTATAGGCATGTCGCTACAGTCTTATTAGGAGTTAAATACCGCCTAATTAGTTATTTTGTAGCTTGTGCAGCTGAAATTGGCTTCATGCTATATATGCTAATTGCTATATGACAACAATGGCTTTAAGCCGAGTCTTGAGCAGAAAGCAGAGCAGTAGCCTAACGTTAACGTTAATCAAAACGTAATTTTCATGTATCAAACTGTGAAATATATTTGTGTAATATGTCAATAACTGGGTGAACAGAATCCTAAATGTTACTAAAAATGTTACAAAAATCCATCTTTTCTCCAACTCGTAGTATTGTGTGGCAAAAAGAACGCAACAACCCCGCGGTTATTCGTTTTTTGACATGGATGTGACGTCACACTCAAGCTACTAGTCGCGATTACAAGACAAAAAGAACGCACCATTAACTGTTGATTTTATGTTCGTGTAAGCAAACAATGCAATGTTTTATAACGGGATTCATTTCAACCTTGATTCGTTTGAAGAATTAATAAATGAATACATATTTTTTTTAATTTGACTGAGACAATTATAGTGTTAATCGCAATTATTTCTGTGGCAATTAATTGCACGGTGAAATTTGGAATTGTTACAGCTGTAGCGGAGAAGTGGCTCGGCAGTGTGTTCAGAGTATTTTCTTTCAATAGCCAGCGCAGCTTTCTAAACCCGAACAAAAAGCACTAATGCCAGACCTTTGCCCTCCTCACAGTATGTTGTCAACAAACAGCCGCTCGAGGAAGGCACTGAAAGTCCAGCAGCTCCAAGGGCGGCTAGATGCGTGTGTCCGACCCCGGCATTTGATTTCCTTGTGAGGTGAGCGGGAAAAGACACAGCTGGGAGGATCGGAGGAGCTGTCCTCAGCAGATAAATGACAGCATCTTTGGTGGTCATTCTTGTAGTCGGGCAACTCGCTCTCATTAACGGGGTTTCCGCGGGGTCTTAAAAAGTCTAAAATCTCAAAATCAAAATGTTGGGCCTTAAAGGGATACGCCACCATTTGTTGAAATAGGGCTCATCACGGTCTCCCCTAGCTGTAGATAGGTGGGCCAACGCATTTTTTCTGCATGCATTGTTTTAGTCCGGTGCAACACCGGCAGCGCCGCCGCTAGCTTAGCGTAGTGAATGGAATCCTATGTTGCCGGTTAGCATGTTGTGAGTAAAAGTGAGCCAACAAAAGACAAAAACAACAACCTCATTACTTGCACTGAGACAAAAAATGCGTTGGCCCACCTATCTACAGCCAGGGTAGACCGTGATAAGCTCTATTTCAACAAACGGTGGCGTATTCCTTTAAATTTCCTCCACAGCACTGTGGAGGAAGGTCTGGTAATGCAGGACTAGATGGGAAGTAAAACATGAAAAAGTTTCTCTTTGGGATGGATGACGACATGCGCAAAAAAGTGTATATTTATTGGCAGAAATTCGTGAATTAATTTGAATGTGAATGAGAGGCTATTTTTTAATGCCTGACTACCTTATCAAATCATCTGGGTTTCGGTGGCTGCACTCGTTTTTTCTATTTACTTTTTGCCACCAACCCCCCCCCCACAATGCTTCAATCCATGACCCAAACAAACCGCACACTGATTGGATTGACTGAGATCCAATCAAATAAGGTATTCTTATGTGACCGGATTTAGGGTCTGCACATGAATATCCACAACTGGCAAGCACAGGCACACGCACACGCACACACGCACACACGCACACACACACACGCACACACACTCTTTGAAACGCATACTCATGTGGTCACACGCACATGTTGTTCAATCATGCAAGAATCCCCACTCACACCCACATGCACATAGTCTCCCTCTGTGTGAGTGCATTGTGGGAAATTTGCCTTCTGGAAGAGGATATTACATCACGGCATCAGCCAGCTTGCCCGTCCCTGCTCGCCAAACCGAGTTACCGTGGTTACGGCACTGGAAAATTAAAACAACCCTCACAGGAGTTTAGAGTATTATGGAAATTCAAAAGCCAAGTTCAAGTTGTGAATGACTTATGAGAAGGGATGGGGGGGGGGGTGTTGTTATATTTGCAGACGGTATAATTGCCAGGCAAAACGGGGACGCAAACTGATGGATTCTGGGAGTGAAGATTCCCAGAGGGAGTTTTTATTTATTAAATCAAGATGCCACTGCACCTCTGTCTAACCTCATCTCAATCACTGATGCTTGGTCACAACTTTCAGTCGCTGTGACATCACTGATTAGGGCGTGGCTAAAAGTACTTGGTAGTCTCAGGCCCTGAACACCCACACTGGGACTGCGCGGGTGTGTATAGACTGATTAATTAACATCTTCCTGAGGCTCGTGTTAGCTCTATTGCTCCTGTTAGGGCAGGGGCAAATGACAGCTTTATCATTCTTACTGATAGGAAATATTTGTGACCTAACAAATTCCCATCTGAGCTCCGGCCCACCTTTAACCTGAGCAGAGTCTAATCGGCCAAAATAACGGAAATCACCTGTGTGGGTGTTCAGAGGCTTTAAAAGGAACACGCCGACTTATTGGGACTTTAGCTTATTCACCGTGTCGCCCAGAGTTAGATAAGTCCGTACATACCCTTCTCATCTCCATGCGTGTCCTAACTCTGTCTGACGCCCCCACCGCTAACCTAGCTTAGCACAGATCCTGGAGGTTAACCGGCTCCATCTAGCCTACTGCTCCCAATAAGTGACAAAATAACGCCAACATGTTCCTATCAACATGTCGTGATTTGTATAGTCATAGCGTGTACAAATAACAAGGTTACATGAGGCACAGCCATCTTCTAACCGTATACATACTGGGAACTATATTCTCAGAAGACGAAGCACTGCTACTTCTGCTACTTGGGCGGAGTGATTAGCGCAACACCTGAAAAGCACCGTTGTTACTCTCCGCTCCTCGCCATGGCGCTCCTCAGCTGCTGCGTGCAAATCAAGTGCGAGTCAAATCCTTTCATACTGTTACAAGTAGTTCATGCCAAACATGTAAGCGTTTAGTTTGGAGTTGTCTTTTAAAGTTACCTGTTGGTTTAAATAGTGTTTCCAGGTTTTCCCTTTCTACCAAAGAGTTTTAAAGCCCCTATATGTAGAATTTAAAAGTGGATGTAGCATATTTTTTTTTCCCAATTAGTCTGATGGCAAAGGTTTTTGTCCATAGGAAGAAAATGAGACAGTCCCGGTAATATCTGACACAGCATCTTTTGCATAGAGGATAGAATGGAATAAGGAAATCCTCAATATCTCTTTTTGTTTCCACTTATTTGACATGAAAAAAAGGATTAAAAACCCCACAAAAACGACTCGTTAAGTTTAGGGAAAAGATCAAATTTGGATTAAAAACCCTCCCGAGGAACAAACGAGCGTTTCCTGGGTGAAAGTCTTTTTGTTTTTCGCTGAGTTTTATGGTGACACCATGTTGTGCTTATGTCATTATGAGATTATTTTCCACGGAATATTGAAGTTCATAAATAAGTGTTCTAGCATGGCTATGTCCACGGTGTCGAAAGGGTGGATTTCATTCTTGCAGGTTATGTTTTGCTGTGCGTGGTCAAAAAACATCCCCCTTCACAAGTGGCGCCCTGAGTAATAGGTACTTTTGGCGTCTCGAGACTTACCCCGTTGGCTCTGCTCATGGCCTGGTAGTAGATGCTGTAGCTCTTGGCCGGCGACAGAGGACGATTCCAGAAACCTCCGTAGCTCTTGTTGTCTCCCACCGTGAACGGCTGTACGATGGTGAGGCTGGAAGGCGGCAGTTCGGCGGCGATGTAGTAGGGGGAGTCCAAGACGGAGGCGTTGCGAAAGCTGACAAGGGGCGGAGAAACACTCAGGGGCTTCAGAGGCGGCACGGCGGGTCTTGGACTTGCGCTCCTCCTTCACCACGAGCTGGTAGGAGCTGGAAACACACACACAAAGGTTAATTTATACTGTATTTTTTTTTAAAGAAAAAAAAAACGAAAATATGTACTCCTCGAGAGTCAAGCAATCAGTCACTGTAGTTAAGGAGACATTCAGTTAGTTTCTCTGTCAATTTGTCATTTCTATGTGGGTGGGGATGTTGTTTATAAAAAAAATATTGTATCTCCTTTGGTCGCATAGCACACATCTCTCCCGCTACAGGAGGGTTGGAGTTCATGGTCATTTGAACACTGTTAAAGGGGAATTTATCCTAATTCAGCTAAAACACTGATTTGTTTGACCCGACTATTATACTTATCCCTGTTATTCAATCACTACGGAGCACCCAGCATTAAAACTCTTTAATTAGCAGATTGCTTTATATATCCATTTTCGCAATAAAAGCATTAGCAGAAGGCGGCTCAGGTCTATAAAAAAGAATTGCAGGGAAATGCCATTTATCCTTTGATAGAAAAAAAAGGAGAGAAATGTGTTCCAAGGGTCACTATTTTTTTTCCCCAAATGGTTGGATTTACGTTGGAAGCCAGCTCCAGCTAACTTTCTAACAAAGTAGTTGGCGGAATATCTCTTGTGCTGACTCAGCACCAAAGTACGAATTCAAAGTAAGAGGTATTTGTGCGCATATGTGTGCGCGAGCATGTTTGTGCATGTGTGTGTGCGTGCATATGTGTGTGTGTGCGTGTGTGTGTGTGTGTGTGTGTGATGTAGGGTTACATCCTCCTTTACGTGTGTGTTTTTATACACATTAATAAGTCCAGATGTGTCTCTCTCGGCCCTGTGTCTGTTTTAGTGTGTATGTGCACTTTAGCAGGTGTGTATGTGCGTATTCAGTATGTGCTTTGGCAGGTGTGCTTGTGTGTGAGTGCGTGTGTGTGTGTGTGTGTGTGTGTGTGTGTGTTCTAACAGGTGCGTAGTGGTCTGTTTATATACTTAATACTACTTTGTGTGTGTGTGTGGACTTTTGCATGTGTGTGTGTTTCCGTTCCACTCGGAGAGGCTTCATGAATGGCTGAGGGCTCCTTTAGCGGTCAGGACAAACGCAGCGGCCCTCCGCAATTACCTCCGTCCTCCACGCCAAGAACTCACTTCACAATTATACGCAATTAGGGAAATGTATGTTTCTGTGAAGGGGGCCGGGGCCAATTATCCCCAGCTCCCGTTTGGCAGCTTTCATAAAAGATAATTGCTGATGACCAAAGATGAGTCTCTCTCTCTCTCACTATCTCTCTATCTGCTGTTTCTGCCTTTCTGGTGAAATATCCATTTCAAACTAATGGCTTTCCGTGGCTGCACGGCGGATGAAGCAGAGGCCGAGTACAAGGGGCGACTAGGGAATTGTGTGTTTTCAAGTGTAAGTGTGTGTGTGTGTGTATGCATTTGGTCTTACAGGTGTCCCTGTGGGTGTCCCAGTGTCTCCATATGCCTAAGTGGTATTGCACTTCTCTCTTTGTGGAGAAAACTTTGAGTTTCAGCGTCATCTTAGAAAATGAGCACAATTTAAAAAGTGGGGGACATTTCTTTTGCAAATGAACAGCATTCTGTAAAGTGAGCATATTTGAAAAGATGGGACGTTTTTGAAAAATGGACTGTTTGATTTGGCGTGGCGGCTTAAAGTTAGAATGACGTTTTGGGTTAGGGACCAGTGAATGCGTTGTTATCGTTAGAAATTCCTCTGGCATGTGAATATTACCATGTGTGCCAGTCTGGTCGCGTGCGTGTTTCTCAGAATCCCAATTACTACGTTACATTTTGTGCGTGCGCAAACACATTTATATCTGTAAGTTTATGAGTTTATGCATGTATCGGTTTTCATCTGGGAGGAAGTTGTGTCGTAAGTGCTCATGAGTGGAGGCGCGTGTGTGTTTTTGTACGTGTGTGCATATGCATTCGTATGGAAGAGGATTAAAGCCACGTGTGAAAAATGTATTTGAGTTGAGTTTAAAGTTAGGATGCTGAGAAAAAGTCTGAATTCTAACTTAAAACTCAGAATTCTGACTTTAAAAAACCAACTCAGATTTCTGACTTTAAACTCAGATTTCAGACTTTAAAGCAACACTGTGTAGTCTCTGTCGCCCCCATGAGGAATTCTAAGTAATGACAACAACACTGTCGGCGCGTCCACATGACGCAAGCCTTCCGTGATCAAGCACCACCCCCACCCCTCCTCTACACAGCTGCTAGTAACCAAGGAGGACAGTGCAGTTATGTGAATGCACAAGTGTATGCACCCGAGCGTGCATGCCGATGCGTGTATTCATGTCGCGTGTGTGTCTCGAGCACAACAGCTGCTCATCTTAGCACAGCCATTTCGGTAAACAATCCTCATCTAAGCTCCTGAACTCGAGATGCTCTGATCTCCTCAGAATCAAGAAAAAAAAAAGAAGAAAAAAACAAAACACAATTCCTGCAGAAACATTAGCGTGCACATTATCCAACAGGAGCCTTTTCCCTGCTACCCCGCGTACATCTGTTGGCACTTAAAACATGTGATACTTGCACAAAACACACATAATGAGCAAACACGTCAAGGGGCTTATCAGCCCGCGATAAGCCCCTTGACGTGTTTGCTCATAAAGATGTTAGCGATTGGATGGCAGCCTAATTCAACGAGATATATTTGCCGTGTGTGGGTGATACATGGCGAGGTATGGTATGGGATTTACAGAAATGAACACTAAACCACTGACCCGCGCTCACATTTCTCAAATCCATTTCTATGGTGCTAAAACAGTATCATAAGTATTTGTAACTTGTGAAACCTAATGCACAAATAAATGCAGAGGGATCCGTATCTGTAAGGCCGATGCACAAATAAATGCAGAGGGATCCGTATCTGTAAGGCCAATGCACAAATAAATGCAGAGCTATTTGTATCTATAAAGGTGTAACTGTGTCCGTGACTCTTATTTGTAACTCGTATTTCATCATTTGTAAATGAACTTAGCATTTTTCAATTTAAATATACGTGTAAATCTCCTTCTGTGTGTGGGAACTTTTGAGACTGTTTTTCCACGCGGTTTGTGGCCAGAAGATATTTGTAACTCAGGTGACAATCCCAGCACTCTCCACTAGATGGCGGTAATGCAACTCTTATGTATTCCAACCGCTGTTAAAATAAATGAAAGCTGTGAAGAAGCCTAGCTACACTGTTCGCAAAATCCACTTGATGTTGTTTATATATGTCAACGGATGTTCCTCCAGGTAAGTTGATATTATTAGGACTTTGTCGTCAGATAAATTACATTCATGTTTTCAGCATCATTGTTGCAGTGCATTTACAATTCGCTTTGTGTTGTTATGGCGGCAGTGACAGTTCGCTACTTTTTAGAGTGTGCTAACATTCACGTTCTTGTACAGCTTAATCAACGATGTTAACTTAGCTAGCTAGCTTGCTCGTTGAAGTCAGGCTTGTAACATGGGCTTGCTTGGTCTTTGTATGGCAGCCTGAAATATTATTAAGCGCTAAGTTATGTTAGTGTTGCTATTATTTAGTACAGTTGATCATATTGTGTTTTATGTTTCACGTTTACTCACGTTTTTTCATTGCTGTTAACAGGGTGGCCAAGTGTGTGCTGGTAGCTATATTATAGCTGACATATATAGTTGATATAAGTATGATACAGTTAGTTGGTCAGTTGGATTGTAGTTGTGAGCGGTACCTTTTCTTCAGAGTGTGCGTAAATGAGAATAGTAAGTATATCGGCTGCATCGTGATATTGTATTTCTTCGTTAAACCAGCTGTTATTTCTGCTATTTGATGTGGATGAGAGTTGGCTAGGAGTTTAAGGGGTTGCTACGCTACGCAACCATTGTGCTAATTATATCCACGTTCGCCTTTGGCTCACCCGACTCGGTACGTCAGGTCTAAACATGTAGCTAGCATCGTGTTTATGTTTATACTTTTACTACTTGTCAGGATTGTTCAATACTTTTGTGGTTGAGTACAATAAGAAGTAAGTGGTGTTACATATTGTTTCCTGTACCGCTATCAAGGTGTATCTAGCGAGGCTTTGCTAGGTTTTCAAAATAAAAGCATGCAGCCGTTTTGTTGTTGGAGGCTTTAAATCATTCATAACATGAAGTGTTGTCTATGTTAGCAGTAACTTAACAGATGGGCGAAAATGTCTGAGAATCCCATATAATAATGGGTTGAATTGGAGTTTGAGATATATAGCCATATTCCAGCTATTGTTTATATTATGTTTGGTAATGTTATTACTGCTTAAGGTGGAATGAGTGTATACAAACAGTATGTTTCCTTTATTCATTTGTATTATGTTTCTCTCTTTATAGGAACCACACACACTCAAACTCAAACAAGAAAAAGGAAGAAATAAACAGAATAAGAACCATCTCTCAGCTCTTCATTTCATACTCTGGAATATTTGCCTTAAGTGGTGTTCTGGCTGACATACCTGAGTGAACCTGGTGATAAACCCAGAACTAGCACCTTCACTACACTGCTCCTTTATTCAAGACCAAATGTATGTGCAGTTGTACATCGTGATAAAAAAATGATAGCCTAGTTAGTTCAATCTAACACTGAATTTGCTGTGTTTTACTGATCTGACTGACCACTGATGAGGTGTACTTGGACCCACCAGACTCTCCTCAAAGTATGAGAAACCATCAGGAGGAAGTTATTGCTCCACAGGTGTCATACTTCTCAACTGCTCAGTAACTAAAGTATTAACTGCTACTGTAAGAACTGTATTGTCCATAGACATTGATCAGGCTGTGTGAAAGGGACTCTTGTTTCACAAAGTAACTAATAGAATTTCACTTCAAGTTTTTATCTGTCCGTTATATTTATGCTGTGAAATGTTTTTCAAGCTGCAGATTAGATTTAATACCCTTTCCAAAATACTTTAGTTTCATTAATATTGTCATCTGTCAAAGTATATAACTGTTAAATGTTTTGTGTTGCTTACTGTCACTATTACCTGTCTTAAAGGATTATATTTTTATAGTCAGGATGTTAAAAGGACTTAGTGTTTGACCCTTCTACATGTATTAAATCAGACATATCACCTGTTTAAACGTCTTTGTGAAAAAAAAACATGTTATATAACACTTCAGGACCCTTACTACTGAATTTAAAAATGACCAAATCCTGCATAGAAATAAAGCATTTTATTCATGGTCAATGAAATGGAAATATAAAGTGTGTATACATAATGCACAGAGTAGCAGATAACTGTCCACATCATGTCCTCACCCAGACTAAAGGGTTTATTTTCTACTGAGGATGTGTCAGCTGGTAATGTAGGTTGTCAGGTCACAGAAGTCATCCTGTGGATACTGAATCTTTCCTGATGCTGCTGTGTTGTCTTCAGACCATCATCACTTGGCAGAAGAAGTATGGCACCTGTCCCACAATACCTTCATACTGTGAGGAGAGTCTTGTGGGTCCAGGTAAACCTCGTCAAACAGGTGTCCAGGACAGCATCTGAGCTGTAAAACATGGCAGATTCAGTGATTAAACTATCATTTTTTGTCAGAGTGTACAACTGCACATACATTTTGTCTTACAGGAGAAGCATGTATTTAACCCAGTGTGTTGCAATTACTGTACTAATAACATGGTTACAATATGTCGAGCAAATGTTAAATTTAAATTCTTTATAGTTTAACTTAACTTAGATCATCTAGTTTCATATGATAGGCCTACCAAATATATTCACTAGCTTTACAACTGGAACCACTAACAGTTTAAGCAGCGCTTAATATTTCATACTGCAAATTCCTGACTTTAACGAGCTAGCTAAGTTAGCATCGCTATTTGCTGTTAGCACATTCTAAAAAGTAGCAAACTTCCACCTAACAACACAAAGGAAATTGCAAATGCACTGCAACAATGATGCTGAAAACATAAATGTAATTTATCTGACGACAAAGTCCTAATAATATCAACTTACCTGGAGGAACACAAAGTAGATTCTATTATGTCTATGGTGGTGCCAACCGTCTCTCTGAAACATTTAACAAGGCTTCTTCATGTGGTTTAACAGCAGTTGGCATCCATAAGTGTTGCATTACTGCCATCTATGGAGAGTGCTGGGATCGTCACTTAACACCGCCATCTAGTGGAGAGTGCTGGGATTGTCACCTGAGTTACGAATATCTTCTGGCCACAAACCGCGTGGAAAAACAGTCTCAAAAGTACCCACACACATAGAAGGAGATTTACACGTATATTTACATTGAAAAATGCTAAGTTCATTTACAAATGATGAAATACGAGTTACAAATAAGAGTCACAGACACAGATCCACCTTTATAGATACGAATAGCTCTGCATTTATTTGTGCATTGGCCTTACAGATACGGATCCCTCTGCATTTATTTGTGCATTAGGTTTCACAAGTTACAAATACTTATGATACTGTTTTAGCACCATACTTTTCCCCCCCCAAGTCCAAATTGAAGTGATATATATATTCTCCACACACCCTTGTCAAAGCTCTTTTTCCCTAAAGGCAACGGCAGAATTATGTTCTCCCCTACGCAAATGAAATGGATGGGATCACATGTTCAAAGTGAACTTTTAATAAAAAAAACGCGCTGGCTGAAAAAAAATCTGAAAAGGAATAGAGTAGCTGTTTGTCCTTTTTAAAACAAAGGCAGTGAGTGCTGTGGGCTGGTGACAGTGTGCATCTTTATATCATTTCCTTCCTCTTGTTTTCAGATTTGACTTCATATAAAGACAGAAACCCTTCATGAACAATGACAACCTGCTGCTCTTCCCTACCACTACTGCAGGAAGAGGGTTTGACTCTATCATCTTCCATTGGTGGATATTTATTAAATTACTGCACACAAAGTTTCCAGAGTCGATGGATGCACTGTGAAGCGTGCATGCAAGTATCCATGTCTGTTATTGTGCTTTTGGGTGCCACTGTATGCCACATATGTGTTTATGTGACCATGATTGCATGTTTGCCTGTGCATTATGGGAAATCAGTTCCAATCCCTGTCCCTAAAATCTTTTTTTATGCCAACAAGCTGTTATAAAAAAACGTCCAGTTCTCTGAGGTCCTTTGCATACAAATTGGGCCTTTATGTGTGAGTGACTTTAATGGCTTTCAAAGAAACCCTCAAGGAAGACGAGAGGAGAGGAAAGTGGATGGCAAGAGGAGAGGAGAGGAGGAGAGGAAACGAAACAAGAGGAAAGGACAGGACATAAAACGAGAGAGGAGAGGAAATGAGAGAAAAGGAAACAAAATGAGAGGAGAGGAAATGAAACGAGAGAAGAGGAGATGAAACGAGAGTAGAGGAGACATGGAGAGGAGAAAGGAGAGGAAAGGAGAGGAGACAAGGAGAGAAGAGGGGAAGAGAGGAGGATTCGGGAGTAACTGTAACTGGGTAATGAAAACAGAGAAGAAGAAAGGAAAAGAAAAAAGAGATAGAAGGAAAAGAGCCAGGAGTACAACATAGGACTATAAAACAGAGATAAGACATTACCTGATAGGTGCGCCACGTGACTGGGCGGGCTTTAGCAGGATAGTGATGGTGGTCTCCGTCTCGTTCAGCGGAGCCTCAGACTCGTACTCTGGCATCATGGGGGCTGGTGGTAAAACAAAGAAAGAAAGAAAGAAAGAAAGAAAGAAAGAAAGAAAGAAAATGAAGCTGCAGAAACTGACATTTGAAACAGGGTACCATTCACTTAATGATGGCACTTCCAGGAAGTCACAGTGCATTGTCCAGCATAACAGAAATAACTACATTACTCTAGCAGAAATACATGCTCTACTGTATAACCGTTCCTCCTTTATTTTCCTGTGTAGTGTGAACAGACAGAACGAAACGTGTGACAACCAAAATGAGTTTCAAGGTCTGAAAATAAACAATTTGCTTAAAGGGCAAATGCAAAGGGGAGAAAGGGATACCAGACTTAGGACATGTTTTCAGAACGTCATTCTCATTATTCAACATATATCTTTTTTCATGTTGGTTTACTTTGGAAATGTGTGTACATGCCAAGGCAAACCATACCTCAATCCTTTGAGTTAATTCAAAATCAAGGAAGGACCTATTCCCATCTATGCTCGATGGTGTTTTATGCCCCCCGACGTCGACTTCAAGGCACCTAACCCTAACCTTAAGCCTTACCCTTGCCAGGTTTTTAAGTGTATTATTCACACCAGTGGTCCCCTTGTGCCCGTGCCCCTCGCAGTGCCCATTCTGGGCGTTGTGTTTTAACCCTAACCCTAAGCCTTGCCTAATCCTAGTGCCTTCCAGGCAGCGCTACCTGGAAGACGACGTTGGGGGCTTAAAACACCAAACACCCCTTTGCACATCCAGATGATTGGGCGTTGAAATGTCCCTGCCATTCAAGGATCATTATTTAACCCTCTGAGGACAAAGACGCACTGGCGAGTCCAAGCAATGTTTGACAACACTCCTACTTAAAATTTCATTTTAATCATTTATTTACTATTGTGTTCATATATTACACTACTTTTGTGATCCCAATACTTTTGTAAACTCATTTCATGCCTCAAAACAATTGAGTGTAGGTACAGTACAGGCCAAAAGTTTGGACACACTTTCTCATTCAATGCGTTTCCTTTTTATTTTCATGACTATTTACATTGTAGATTCTCACTGAAGGCATCAAAACTATGAATGAACACATATGGAATTATGTACTTAACAAAAAAGTGTGAAATAACTGAAAACATGTCTTATATTTTAGATTCTTCAAAGTAGCCACCCTTTGCTTTTTTATTAATAAGGGAAAACATTCCACTAATTAACCATTTCAGGTGACTACCTCATGAAGCTCATTGAGAGAACACCAAGGGTTTGCAGCGCTATCAAAAAAAGCAAAGGGTGGCTACTTTGAAGAATCTAAAATATAAGACATGTTTTCAGTTATTTCACACTTTTTTGTCAAGTACATAATTCCATATGTGTTCATTCATAGTTTTGATGCCTTCAGTGAGAATCTATGATGCAAATAGTCATGAAAATAAAGGAAACGCATTGAATGAGAAGGTGTGTCCAAACTTTTGGCCTGTAATGTATGTTTTCACAAGAGATTTGAGACGTTGGGGGCTTTAAAACACCAAACACCCCCATCTACATGCCACTCAAGTTATTACTGTAATAAATACAAGCAGAGGCAAATATATCATGTAGAGCTTTAAAAACAAATCAAATGCGCCCAGGCTGAGATTTCTTTGTTGTTGTGTTTTGACAATGAAGTATGTCATGTCTTGACAGCAGTGATTTTAACCGGGGCTGTTAAGAGCAACAAAAAGATGGATGTGTGCTTCACTCAACTTTTTAATTTCACATTTGTCATGCCCTCACACTGAAGTGGTTGTCTGAGTAAAACATCAACACGTTCCCCCTGATTGTTGTGGCATTTAGGTTATTAACAGTCCAACCTCCCCTTTCTATGTGCAACCATCTCTATCTGTCTGCATCATTTCATTGAAATGGCCCCTGAATGAGTTAATGAAGATTGGGGATGGCGTGACATTTGGAGGGAGACATCTCTGTTATGTCTAGAAGTGCCATGTGTTTTTTTCCTCCTCTTGGATTTGTAAGGGAGATGGAGGAATGGAGGCCCTGTGGAAAAGGTCATGCTAGCATCAGTGTAGGTGCTGACAGATGGGACGACACTAATAACACGGCGATGACACATTTAGACTGCAGTCGGCTGCGGTTCAATCGGCACTTAACACTGCCAGGACTCAGTGGAGAGAGGAAGGCATCCTATTTGGGTTAAATTAAAACATTTTGGGAACCATTATTGGATTAACCCTTCTGGTGTCCTTCGGGTCCCAGTGACCCGAAGGACACCACAAGGTGTTATGTACTTCCGTTTACTTTGTTGAGAATTGCTCTCTCTTGTAAAGTATGTAAGTAAAGTTTATTTGTAGAGCACATTTAAACACAGCTTAAGCTGACCAAAATGCTGTACAAAAAGCTAACTAAGGTGCTGTATTAACCCTTGTGTTGTCCTTCGGGTCACCGGGACAACACAACCTGGGGTTAAATATACGTGCAGTATGTGTTTCATCTCAAATACTGTATGTGGCCAATTGCTGTGGCACCGAGCAGATTCCAGGACTGAATGTGTGTAGGCAGGGAAAATGGTTTAGCGCGGTGTTTTCTTGACTGATGGCAGCATTAATGTAGAGCCCAATAGTTTCTGTGATAACAGAATCATGAACGGAATCGGGAAATAACGAATTTATAAAAGAAATAAGACTGATTCCATAGGGCTCTACATTAAGTCAGTGCTTAAAGCTAACTGGAGATTCGAAAATATGCCAATATCTATGTTTCCAACCGAGCTGCCCCACTGTAACTAGTTTAAAAACGTATTTCAAAAATAGATCACAAAATTATTCCCAGTGACTTAGGCCTGGTGGGGGGCAACTTAGGCTTGCAAAGCACTGGGGGAAACACTGTGTAAGTGCACAAATTTGTTTTATCAAACAATGCGCAGGAAATTTAGTGAAATCCCTGCAGTTGTGATCTTGAAATAAAATCCTGAGCCCTCTTCATCTGAGACGGACACAAGACCGAGTAAAAATGCGGTCGATTTCGAGACGAGACGGAGACCTTCAAAAACGATCAGAGACTTCAGTGGTAGCAGCTCCCTAGCTGTTTGCGGCTGCGGTAAACATTCCCATGGTAAAAGAGAGTTCCTTCAATCTGAGACGTCAATGTCAGGCATAGGATTGTAGGAAGTGTAATTCTCCTACATGACATCGCAAATAAAACGCGTTTTTCTTAAAATAAGGTTAATTTCATACGGATTTGTGGCTTCTAGAGGGTACATACACCTTTGTTTTACAATCTCACAGCTCATGGTCGGTCTACCTTGGATGGTTTAGACATTATGGCTAATAATCAAAATCCTTATGGAGAAAATGAATGGGATTTTCACTTCCGGAACCAGACTGTTAAGCTCTAGGTGACACAGAACTTGTGATTTGCCCCCCTCACCCCCCCACCCCTTGCTTCTCTCAATGATGGAACCACAGTGCAACAGGCCCTCAGTGTGTCTTCAACATAAAGTTGGACTTGGGATTGTATGAGCTAGTACTTTTGGCTGGCTCAGAGCTACAGCGAGTGTCTCCGCAGATATACTGATGAAAAGAAACTAAAGCTAAAGGTCACAACTACCTCAGTGAGGAGGAAATAGAAATAACAAAATCCTGTGAAGGGTATCGACAATCAGATATGCCATTAGGTAAGGTATTAATAGGTTAAAAAGCGAGAGCAAAGATAGGAAGAGAGGGGAGAAAGCGGTTGAGACACTGAAAGAGGAAACAGCAGAGACAGAGTTAGGTAAAGCTGGAGAGAGACCGAAAGGGTGAGTCAGAGAAATAAAGGGCAAGGAGAGGCATACAAAGAAAGAAAAAGTGAAGTTTTTTTTTTTTTTGTCATTCTGTCATTTAAACAACAAAGAAACACCCTTCACAAAACAGTGGGTATAATCACAGAGAAGTCCTCTTGATCCAGAATAAACATGGTGAGGTCATTTTCACAGTTCTTGCCACAAAAGTTAATTGCTTTCCTTTCTTTTTTTATGTGGTGCCATTGACATTTTCTATGGACCGAGGCGGGTGACATAAACAAAGGGTTACGAATGGAGGGAAAGAAATCAGATAGATATGAAAACGGTCACCCGGACAGAAAAACAAAGACACAGACAAAGACACAGACAGACACATTCACAGAGAATCTGACTGACATGCCGACGCACTGCCTGGCCGACAAACAAGCCGTCAGCGTCCTGTTCTTCACCTGCTATTATTGTTATAATAAGCACGAGTGTGCCACGATGTCTTTGTGTGGTTTGAGAGCAAAGATCAGACAAAATGTCAACAGAAATGACACGACAATCACACACACATCGACAAATACCACTTTTTTTTTTTATGGAATAATGTCAGATCAAAATATCACAGATGATGTTTACCTGCTATCTTGGTGGTGATGCGGGTGGTGACGGGCGGGCCGAAGCCCTTGTTGGTGGAGGCTTTGAGGGTGAAGAAGTAGGTGGTCCCTGGGTACAGGCCTACGAACAGGTGATGGGTCTCGTTCCTCAGCTTGAACACCCGTCCCCTCTGGGTTGTTAGATCAGCGCTCGGGTCCAACGAGCTCAGGGCCTTGTAGGTGATCTGGAGGCAGAGAGTGTTACACCTTTCAGCTTTACTCTTGTTTATCAGTGTTGGAGGACGTTTCCACATCCTTTAATTAAGTAAAAGTACTAACACCACACTGTAAAAAAGCCTGTTGCAAGTAAAAGTGCTGCATTGAAAATGTTACTTAAAGTTGCAGTAGGTAAGACTTATAAAACTAACTTTCTGTCATATAGTCTGTAGTGCGATTTGCAAAAATCCACAGCTTCTTGTTCATTTACACTAATCAGGGCCGGGGGGGGGGTCCTAACTGTGTCTCAATCACCGCTCATGCACACGCATTCATTCTCCCTTCTGGGGGGAGGGGGGGGGACTGAGAAGTTGTCCAAATGTTCAAATTCTTTGGTTGTCCTGGATCTTCACAATCCTACCTACAGCACCTTCAAGTACATGTATGCAAATATCATTAGGAAAATGTACTAAAAGTATTACAAGTAGAAGTAATCAGTGCAGAAAAATCCTCATATTTTAAAAACTGGAAACGATCCAAACAGTCCTGTCAACCAACTAAGTTTCATCAGCTAATCATTTCAGCTGGACTTGTACCCATAAAAAAAAATATATATATATATATATATATATATATATATATATATATATATATATATATATATATATATATATATATATATATATATATATATATATATATATATCAGGCCAAAAGTTTGGACACACCTTCTCATTCAATGCGTTTCCTTTTTATTTTCATGACTATTTACATTGTAGATTCTAACTGAAGGCATCAAAACTATGAATGAACACATATGGAATTATGTACTTAACAAAAAAGTGTGAAATAACTGAAAACATGTCTTATATTTTAGATTCTTCAAAGTAGCCACCCTTTGCTTTTTTATTAATAAGGGAAAAAATTCCACTAATTAACCCTGACAAAGCACACCTGTGAAGAGAAAAGCCATTTCAGGTGACTACCTCATGAAGCTCATTGAGAGAACACAAAGGGTTTGCAGAGTTATCAAAAACTGTATATATGTATATATAAGTGGGTAGTTTATCATACAGAAAAAAAACATACCGTACGTAGTAACTAAAGCTGTCAGATAAATGTAGCGAAGTAGAAAGTTGCAAGTACCTCATACTGTTACTGGCCTGTAACATAGTAACTTTGGTAGCCCTCAGTTAAGTTTATGGATTCACTGTGTGTTTGACATTACAATATGATGATATTTATTGTTTTAATACCTTAGTATTATAGAGTACCATAAAGTGGTATGTATATAGGCTTTAGGCCACCCTACACGGTACTGTAGGCCCAGTTTAATATGCAACCCAATTTTATAAAATATGAGATGACGGAGCAGGCACCCCTTGCCTGTCTCTTTCAGGTTAGGGGTCCTTGGCTCAAAAAACATGAAAGATCCCTGCTCTAGAACATTCACAATGTAAAACACCCGTATTATGGTTTTAAAGCCCTGAGGTCCGTCCGTTAAAATTTTATTTTTTAATAGAACTCACAATGAAACTAGATTTCTGACACTCAGATTATGTGAATAATTGAAGCCTAAATTACTGCTCATCTCCTGTACTTTATTTCCCTTCTTAGCCTGACAAAAACCGAAGTATTACTGTGCAACGATAAGTCAATTTGAATTTGTTATGATTTTCAGTACAAAAAAACCCAGTGAGCGTCCGACCAACCGACCCCCACAGTCACATCTGTGTAAATGGTTCAATTGCCAGTTAAACTTTACACAAATCCATTTACAGGCTCGTGTTTTTACACATGATCTCAAATTGAGCAAGTTGACCCATGGCCACAAAACTGGCAGAAGCACTTCAATAGTTCTTCTGTTAAAAGAACTGTCAATGTCTGTCGTAATGTTGCTACTGGCATGTTTCCACAGTGCACGACTGTCAATGACACAAACACACACACACACACACACACACACACACACACACACACACACACACACACACACACACACACACACACACACACACACACACACACACACTACAACACTCGAGGACAGCTGTCAATGTGAATGACAGTCAGTACAAAAGAGTATTGACTGGTGGGAATAAAAACACACTAACAGCAAGTCAACCCCAAACACATTTCAGCCCTTCATAAAGTGTGTGTGTGTGTGTGTGTGTGTGTGTGTGTGTGTGTGTGTGTGTGTGTGTGTGTGTGTGTGTGTGTGTGTGTGTGTGTGTGTTGGGATCCGTAAGTGCATTTCAGTTTGTCTTTCAGCCTTGAGTGAGAATAAAAATAGGCTACAGATATATAAAGGTGTGAACGAGTGAGGGAGGTAGAGAAGAAGAATAAGTAAAAGAGACAGAAATGAAGGCCGACAACATGAATGAACCAGAAGGGACTCGGTGGAGCGGAAACCTCCACCGACGAAAGAAAAAGTCCCCTACTTGCAGAGCTATCGGCCCTGGAATGGTTCATGCTCCCTGTCATTTGTCATTCTGGGTTTGATTTCTTGACAAAACAGAAAGTGGGGGGGGGGGCAGTGTTGTTTAGCTAACCGCCATCCAAGAGTTTCCCACCAGCACGAGGGGAGCATCATAGCTATGGTTACAAAAACAAAAAAATATCCAATAACTAAATCCGTACTCACATTAGCATCAAACCCAAAAAACACTAGAGCACCCTGTAGACCAAACACATCCAAATTTGGTTGTTATCTTCTGGGATATCTTGCCATCAGCAGACAAATGGGGTTAAACATTAACATATTCTACAGTATCTCACAAAATTGAGTACACCCCTCACATTTTAGTAAATATTTAATTATATCTTTTATTGGAACAACACTGAAGAAATGACACTTTGCTACAATGTAAAGTATTAAGTGTACAGCTTGTATAACAGTGTAAATGTGCTGTCTCCTCAAGATAACTCAACACACAGCCATTAATGTCTAAACCGCTGGCAACAAAAGTCAGTACACCCCTATGTTAAATTCCCATAGAGGCAGGCAGATTTTGATTTTTAAAGGCCAGTTATTTCATGGATCCAGGATACTATGCATCCTGATAAAGTTCCTTTGGCCTTTGGAAATTAAAATTGCCCCCCTACATCATCACATGCCCTTCACAATATCTAGAGATTGGCATGGGGTAGATTCCATAAAATCATCTCTCTATCATCTCTTTATCAGGATGCATAGTATCCAGACATTAACGGCTGTATGTTGAGTTATTTTGAGGAGACAGCACATTTACACTGTTATACAAGCTGTACACTTAATACTTTCACATTGCAAAGTGTAATTTATTCAGTGTTGTCCCATTAAAAGATATAATGAAATATTTAATAAAATGTGAGGGGTGTACTCACTTTTGTGAGATACTGTAAGTTTAAGCATAAAGCATGGGTATAAAGAAGAGCGACACATACAAAATAACGAGTGGAAACGAATAATAGAGAGAGCTGTTGTAATGGACCAGTGCTCTGAGATGGGTGTCATAGCCATAAGCTCTGAAATTTGGATTCAGATGGGGAGCTACGTTGCATATGATCCCAGTTTCTCATCTTTCCTGTCATACTCTGGTCAGTCTACTATGGTCTGGATCACCAGAAGTACACATCTTAAACTGCGTTCACTTCAGGAAACAACAACAAACTTTGAGCTAGCAAGCTACATGTTGAAAATGGAAAGTTTTGAAGATAATTTTGATCGTGTAACAAGACAGGTCTGCTTTGTTTTTTAGGGGAATGATTGTAAAGATTTACAAAGAACACGTTTACCACATTTCCTCTCTGACTGGGACGTTTTGGGACCGATTGGTGGGATTGCTGGGATTGCTGTGGACGAAGTACACACGGTGATGCACTGGTAAGCTAATTTAAATAGCTCACGTTACATACTGTATTGTGTCAACTGTTAACTTTCTAATTTAATATGTGTTGTTTTCTTATGCAGGGTGCCAATGTTCCACCAAAACGAGTTCCTTCCCGAAAGCTATTCTGCAGAGGCACCGTCACTGCGTCCGGAGCTTAGCGCCGCCCAAGACCATTGTGATTGGTTTAAAGAAATGCAAACAGCCCAGAGCATTTTTTTCCCCCTATCCCAGAATGTATCTGTGGTGCGAGACTAGTTTACTAAGGCCAAAGATCCAAATCTTTAACATAGTTTCTAATTTAGTCTTGATCGCTGTCTTATTCATTCAGTGACCCCAAAATATGTACTGATGTGTGACGAATAAGGCACTTCCTTTCCTCTTTTTGCTGCTTTGAAATAAACTCACACAGAATCCAGAGTTAGAAAGAGTGAAGTCAGGCGGAGAGAAAGAGTGAAGGAGAGACAGAGAGAAAGATTATGTGCAGAAGAATAGGAGAAGTTATAAGAAAGATGTGTAGAGAGCTGTAGTGAATGAATGCTGAACAACTTCAGACACACACAAACATTCTTGCACAAGCACACACTGATACAAGAGGAACTCCAGAGAGAGATTTAATGTAATGTACGAACTGATCATCTTCATGACTGTCTTTACACGTATTACCATTTGGTGGCATTGTTGTTAACGCCATCAAATGGCGTTAGAATAATGCGGACTCGAACCCGGGCCGCTACGGTAAGGACTGAGCCTCAGTATATGGTGTGCACGCTCAACCACTTGAGCTACCAGATTGCCCCACAAAAGCACATTTAATTGAAAGAAGAAGAAAAAAAACTGTACTGTAACAGACAGGGTAGAAAGAAAGTGATAAAAAAACGGTTAGAAAGTCAAAGTGAAAAAGAGAAAAATGAAGGCCGAGAATGAACGAAAGAGAAAGAGGAATAAAGAGCTGACAGCAAGACTGAACCAGAAGGAACGAGGGAGAGCGAGCAAGAGGGCAAAAAAAAGGAAGAGAGTGATAACAAGCGATGTAGATGTTTGTGTAAAAAGGGAACCTTGGGGGCTGGAGGTGATGTGTGTGTGTGTGTGTGTGTGTGTGTGTGTGTGTGTGTGTGTCGTGTGTGTGCGTGTGTGTGTGTGTGTGTGTGTGTGTGTAAGCGTGAGAGATTGCGTGGTGAGGCAGTGGGAAGAGGATCTCGGCACTGGACATTGGGCGGCCCTCGTCGCTCCATTAGCGGACTCCAATCCAAAGCACTGACAGCTGGGTGCCAAACTTCGACTAGGCCTGCAGGCTGGAGGGCTGATGTGTGAATGTGTAAATGTGTGTGCGTGAGAGAAAGAGAAAGACGGCGAGATAGGGAAATTCAAGGTTGAAAGCGGAAAGAAAAGAAAGACACAAATAAAATCCCTATTCGCATGGGACTAGTATTACCGTGGGACCTCGTGCGATTTTTAAATGACAGCCCCTCCAGCCCCAACATCTGTTATTCGTACGTAATTCATATTCGATAAGCAAAGTCTGTATTTGACGGGGTTAAATGTACTGATATCATCCCCCACATGTAAGGTCAAGGCTTTCCTTTTATAATTGCCAACGCAGCCAATGCAACTCCAAATCACACAGATGCCAATTTGCACGGGATATAATATCAATATTATCACACAACCGTTGTGTTTGGCATATGGTAGGTAATTCTTGCCGGAATTTTTAATCAAACAAATAACAGACTTGTGGATGGACATGGCAGATTTGCATGGGATTAAGATTACAGAAGAGCGCTGAAATTATTACAAATTATAGAGGTCTACAGGTAATACTAGTCCGGTGCAAATATGACTTTTGGCTAATACTGGAGTCCGATATGGACGTCTCTATTCACCAAAAGTGGATTTTCTGATTCCAGATACCTGAACGGATGGTAGTGTGCGGTAAATACAAATTCTAGGCCTGTATGCGTGATGTCATGGGGGCTACATTCACGTTTTTTTCACCAGGGGCGAGGCGAGCTTGACTGACTTTTCCGCGCTCTTTGATGTAATATGTGCCATGGCATTGATTAGAAACACATCAAGAAACAGCTCAATGACCATCAATCCAGACTATGGTTTGCTTTCAGTTCATTTTTTTTTTATTGCATCAGTTATTGGATGTTAGTGTAACTGCTTCCAATAGCCTGATACTCATAAGCCCTTGCTTTCTGGGGTGTCTGGATTACTGGTTCTAACTTCCAAGCAATCACCGTCTTGGTAGAGGACTTGGTAAAAATGGCTCTCCTACTTTCTCAAGTTTGTGAACATGTGAACTAAATCAATGAGGATTGATCAAAGCCCCCAGTCTCACACGGGCATGTAGAGCTACGGTGGGCAGCAGAAATAAAATAAAGGAGTCCACAAGAAAAGAAAAATATCTTCATTCTCAAGGTACATACTTGGAACATTTCAATTTGGAGCAGCTGTAGCTCATGTGGTCCTGGAGCCAGACTTGAAACTCTAAATTGCGCCCAAGGTCCGCGTTAGGGAACAATGTAAGCAGCTTTGGACAAAAAAAAAAAAAATACTTCTGATATCAGTTAGCCTGTTGATGAAGTTTGTATGGCCACTGTCTGTTCCTGAACCGCTGAAAGATCGGCCGTTTCTAAGGACAGTGATGGGCAGAAGGTCAGACTCAAAATGAATTGTTGCATTGTCCTTCTTCTAAGTGTTTGAATAGCAATTTTCTCATCTGGCCAAACTCAAAGAGTAAGTGCTCTAGAGTTCAACCCTATGAGACCTGCGGGAGCGTCGGCACAACATTGCGGCCTTTGAGAGGCTGTAGCGGGCTGGGTTCTACAGCTGGGGTTTTAGGCCAAGGCTATATTTTGGTGATGGAAAATCCCAGCATGGCCATTTTCAAAGGGGTCCCTTGACATGTCACCTCAAGATATCTGAGTGAGAATGGCTTATATGAGTCCTGGTACCTTTTCAGACATGCCCACTCCATGCTAAAACCATGCAGTTTTTCTCAAGCAGTATTAACGTGTTATTTTCACCTATTGTAAAATGGTGTATTTGCATGTTTCCTCATACTGGGGTCCCTAAACAGTCTTGGAATTGTATAAACCGGGTCTGACTGGAAGGCTGAGAATGTTGTGGATTCAACAAGCTCAATTCTATTCAGTTGGGATGATGTTAGCACCCATAGCAGCCGTTTCACTGTAGTGAGACCATGATTTAAAACTTGACCTCACTGTATACAATACCCGTTGTGAAACTTTACAATCACAAAACTAGCGAACTAGGGCCAAAAAAATGCTTAAATGGTGCACCAAATATGTGAAACAAATGGCATCCACTCAGAAATTGCTGGAACAACTTATTGGGCATCGTGAACCGATTCCTAATCGGAATCGTTTCAAAAATTACGATTCCATCAGAAACGTTTTTTTATTGGAATTGTTTGGAGGATTTGGTTTCAAATCTGATCATGGGTTCCAAATTTAATATGTGCAAGTTTTGGTTTCCGTAGCAGCCAGGCGCTTGTTGTGTTGCAGCCATGCAGCACAGCAAGCGGAGCTCTAGGGTGGCTTTATTTTGCATTGAAAAAACTGCAAACCACCATTGTATCAAAATAAAACTTTCCTCTTATTTGTGAAAATAGGCACGTGACCCGTTTCAACTCCACCCCTCAAAGAATCGGAATCGAGAATCGATAAGAACCGGAATCGAAAGGAAGAATCGGAATTGGAATCAGAATCGTAAAAATCCAAACGATGCCCAACACTACTTATGAGACATAATAAGAGCATGGGGGTGGGCATCATATACTTATACATATACTTCAACTTTCGAAATTTGAAAAAAAAGACTAGAGAAACTTGACACAGTGCTGAGCTGCATTTCAGATTACATCTTTCAGACAATGTATAACAATCCTATACGGCATACACTGCTGACCTGCTATCTCCCCCCTAAAGATCCCCTGTCCCTCCCAAACAAAGACAGACATGGGTCTCCGTGGGCCTCAGAGGGTAACTTGGAGTCCTACCAACATGAACACACCGTTAGTTTTCCTCTGTTCCTATTCTGGTCTTTTGTTTTGTTGCCAGTGCACTGAGAAAGTGAAACAATAATGACAGGTTTTCTCCTCCACTTTCCCAGGCTTTACCTCCCCCGGGTACAACACAGACAGACAACTAAAAACGCCACTCAAGATTCAGGACTTTCGGACAAAACCTTTCAGCCAATAGAAGACGGCGGTCTTAAACGCAGCAGGGGGGCCCCTCGACAGAGCCGCGGCCTCGCCTTCCGCAAGCAGCTGACGTCTCCCAGGCCTGAAAGGTGGGCCCGGCTGGCTGAATAAAACGAGTTAAATCAATAGTTATTTATACAGTCTGGCAGGGGCTGGAACAATAAAAGAGAATCTATTTCATCTACGCTGCAGTTTTGGTTCGCACATCGATGGTTGTTATTTTATAAGTCATGAATGGCTCGCTATACTTTTATGGGCTTTACGCTCTCTCTATTTTCCCCTCTTTTCCGTATTACATGGTCGGCTCTCTTTCTCCGTTTTATCGCTCATTCCATTGAGTCAAGTATTTCCTGCACACCCTTTTTCTATTTCCAATATGTTCTCTGCGTCTCTTTCTCCCTCTTCACACGTGATCCACTCACCCATTCTCTCTCTTTTTTTACTCTCTTTAAAAAGGAGGAGTTTGGGTCATAAACCTCAGGTGAACGCTCTCCTCTACATTTGTGTACCCCTCCTCTCTCACTCTCTCTCTCTCTATAGTTGATGTACTTGGAATCGGTAGAGCCATAAAGCTCAGGTTGTTTTATTGGTCAATGAAAAGGCAGGCGCGCAGCGGGGCAGTGCATCTTGGGTAATAGAGTGTGAGTCTGTGAGGGATAACTCACCGGAGGGAGGGAGGATGTGTGTGTATGTGTGTGTGTGTGTGTGTGTGTGTGTGTGTTTCAATTTGTGTGTAGGATGGAGAAGGTGAGAGAGGTTGATAGAGGAATGAAAAGAGAGAGAAAATATCTGAAGCGAGAGAGAAAGAGAGAAAAAGAGAGAGAGATCCCAAGACAGAAAAGCATCAAAGCGCATGAAAAGATTGCAGCAGGGTGCCACACCTATCATATTCAGCTTTATAAGTTATAACTGAGAGCGTTAATAGTTAGAAAATGTTTTACCATAATCATGCACAACCACAGATTAGATGTACTATTGTACAAACCTTTATTGGTGACTTTTTAGCATTAGTAATTACTTTTTATTAGGCTCAGATATTTTTTAACAACCTTTTACAACACAATTATTGAAAAAAAACACATATAAACCCATTATTAAGTGTGATGTATAGGAAATAAATGCCAGAAAAATTGCAGGTGTGTGTGTGTATGTTGTGCGTGCGTGTGTGTGTGTGTGCGTGTGTGTGGGTTGTGCATGTGTGTGTGTGTGCGCCCACATGCACTGGGTGTGTTTATCCATGCAGGAGATTGATGCTGGTGAGTATTAGGAGCCGTAGCCTTTACCTAGCAGCCCTCTTCATCAAACACACCACAGCCGCAGTGTGTGTGTGTGTGGGTGTGTGTGTGTGTGTGGTTGCGCGCCCTTCTGGGCCGCAGCATTTTGAGCAAGAGCCAAGTTTCACCGAAATAAACAATGTTTACGAGGCGCCGTTGTGGGATCGCTGTTGTAGAAATGCTGTTTCAATTGCGTCTTGTCATTTTCCAATTTTTTATCCTCGGTGCTCCTGTTTGCGTTATTAGAAAGTATGCAGTAAGTAGCTTCATTCCTCACTATCTCAGTGTTGCGGTTCTCTGTCGTGTTGAATTAAGTAGGAAGAGTGTGAGGCGTCTGTCCTTTCTGCTCCGTTTTCTTTTGCCACCATTCACTCGAGTGGCGTTTCAAATGGTTTAACACCTCTCTCTACTTTTTAAGCATTCAGCAGACCTTCTCATCCAAAGCAGATGAAAGCAGCATACATTAATAAAGTTGGTCTGACTTTCTTCTTGTAACTTTCTGTTGTGCTCTTAACAACTTATTATCTATTTCATCATTATCTATATCATCAGTGATGGTTGCTTACTCTGAATCTTCATGGGCGGCACACTCACTTTGTCTCACTCTCACTCTCATATAACCTTTGTTTCCATTGCTCTGTTCTATAATGAGAATCCATTGTTTAAAGTGGAAATACTACTTATTACTTAAACTGGCATTATATGATCTTCCCTATTTATTTATTTTTTGGGGGGCATTTTAGGCCTTTATTTTGACAGGACAGCTGAAGATATGAAAGGGGAGGGGGGGGGGGACATGCAGGTCAGAGTCAAACCCGCGGTCTACCAACTGAGCTTCCCGGGCGCCCCCTATGCATTTCTGATACTATTACTTAATCTTTTCTTGATGAAAGTGATTCTATTTAAATGCGTTTTGTCTTAAAACACACAAACCAACCCCATGATGATAATGTTTACGTTTACAATAATTATACGTTGGAAAGGGAGGAGGCACCAATAGGGTTTAAAATTAGCAGCATTTACCAGCTAAATGCTGGTACAATATGCAAGTGGCTGGTAGATTTGCTTCACTCACCAGCTAAAAAAAAACCAATGGTACGCTATTGGATGGCTGGTAAAAATTAAACATTCACTAGCCATTTGGCTGGTAGATGAAAAAGGTTCATCAAATTGACCCCAAGGAACACTGCTGGATTCAAAATGCACACAGGACTTTGAAAATATATCATCATATTCATTTTATGTTTACCTAGTTGTCCCCATTAAACAACCCAGTCTTACGGCAGTTCGAGAAAGGTCACGTAATGTAATCTGTTTGATTTGTGTATTTTCGTGATGGTAAGCACGAAGCAATTGTTGGTAAGCAACAATTGCATGGCTGTATACAGCTGGACGGTTTGGGTTTAGGAAAAGAAGAACGGGCCACGGGACAACAACGGCATGGTTGGGTTTAGGAAAAGAAGAAAGTTGGGTTTGGTTTAGGGAAAGTAACGCGCGGGACACAATCCCCGGTCTCCTGGGTGAAAGTTAAACTCATCCACCACCCCAACCAACCTCCCGACGCGAATTTTCGGGCTTTCATAATACTCGCTACCGTAGCTGCTCTTAATGCTACGTCATCTTCTCATTGAGAATCGTGCTGTGATCACGAAAGATGCTTCCCATTGAAATTCATAATTTAAAAAAAACATGCTGACCATCACGAAAAAAAACGAGATAAACGTGTCCGTGTACACGAATCAAATATTACATCACGTGACCATTTCACGAACTGCCGTGAGACTGGGCTGCATTAAATGAGGAAAGGTCATTCAATATGAAGCAACGCCAATGATGAGAAGCTCTTTTTTTTTAAGAGACATTTAACACTGACTCGGGTCGAATTGATCCCATGGATAACAGGAGCATTAATTCTTTGTCTTTCTGTAACAATTTCTTATAGTTACAATATATTAAACCAGAATAAGACCTCTCTCTCTCTCTCTCTCTCTCTCTTTTCTTCTCCTCCCCTCACCATGTTGCCTGGCGCCTTCTGCCTCGCCCTGTAACTTAGTAGGCACCTATTGTTTTAAGTTCCAGCATTTCTGTTTTTAGAAGTCTCCATTTGGGACAGACTGTTCTCCTGCTTCTCGGCTTTAAAATGTCAAGACATTCTGGGTCACAAACACACACACACACACACACAAATGATAATACTGAGACACACACAACACACAAAGGCATACAGTACCAATCAAAAGATGTATGTACATGCAAATAAATACAAACAGGCATGCAGATGCACATGTGGTGCTTATTCATACATACATACATAAAAACACAAATGGGATCTTTGGTGTTCTCCTCATCCCACTTTCCTATTGTTCCCACCGAGATAAGCTAACGGGGAAAAGAAATAGCAACAGACAATAGTCTGATAATATTTCGTGGGCCGCGCTGCTTCTATTGTTCTCATCGACTCTTGATAAGCAAACGCGAGTGAAAGAGAGAGAAAGACAGAAGGACGGAGCGAGATGAGGACTAAACATAGCCTGATAGAATTTCCAGGCCGTAGTATTGTTCTCGCTGAGATAAATATATACACCAGAGGGAGACGGAAGAGGACAAAGAGAGAAAAGGAGAGATGAGCAGTAGGCCGACAATAACCTAGCTTCATAAATTGCCGGGCTGTTAATCACTAACAAAAGGCCTCAAAATCGCTAAATCAGGCCGTTCAATCGGCAGTCGAGCGGCAGAACGGAGCAGCGCCAAGCCTCGGGAATGACATTCGACAGCTGACAGGATACAAGAGAAGCTCTTGTATCCTGTCAGTCGCCTGCTACGGCAGCCCCGCTGCGACCACGAGTTCACATCAAAATCCAAAAAAAGTATCATAGTGTAGAAACCCGGTCCACCCTGGAAGAGGTGATCAGAGACGGAGCGTTAAAATCACTGCGAAAAAAATCCGCGGGTGGTGACAGTTTGACGGGAAACGGGCCGAATGCACATGCGAGTGACGCCTGTTTGACAGCCGCGCAGCAACATCCTGCCAGCCGAGTTAAGACGAGTGACAGAAGGAGCGCTCTCCCTCTAGATGCTAATGTGGGCCACACATGCTTCCTCTGCTCTCACTCTCACATTAAAAATCATCTGCTGACAAGCTATTCACCGCAGATTGCCAGTGATCTACGGGCGCGCTGTGAAATGCGTTTTGTGTGTCGTGTGGTTATGTGAGTTTTTCACCTCTCAGCAAGTTACAGTGATGAGAAATAGACACAATCCTCAGTTTTTGATTATCTTTTTTACTGCTGTGCTGTCTTGTTTTTTTTACTCTTTCGCATTTAGTTATTAACAGTTTAATGCAGGGCTTAATTAAGGATGTGTTAAACTCTTACAGTGGCTGTAACCACACTGTAACCAATAGCAACAGGTCAAAAGTCTGAGGCACAGATCTTTGATATGTTCCTGTAACAGTGCTGTTAAAAAAGATGAGTCGATGGGAGAGCAAAATTCTCTAATTTTCATTTTAGTTTGTTCGGACTTACTGTATGTCCCAAAGTGACTAGTAAAGCAGAAATATAATAGAAAGATGTATGAATCAACAGAGGAAAAACAGAATGTACAACTGGGCCAATAAAGAAGAGAAACCAATAAATAAAGACAGCAGTACCATAGTGGTGTGCCAGGCCTCAGCACTGAGGTAATAAGAGAAGAAATAAAAAGAATAAACATTAGAAAATGAAGATCTGAGAGGTAAAGATGTCTAGAGAGGCATAATGCCTGCTGAAAAGCTGGAATTTTTTTTTTGTTGGCCTGCTTTTGGCCATTTAATTGGCTACAGAGATTGACGTGTAGCCCTGATTGGCTACAAGGCAGGAAGTTGTAGTAGTTGAGAGATTAGAGGCATGCGTATAATCCTGTGTGTGTGTGTGTGTGTGTGGGGGGTCTAGATGGATAATCCTCTCCGACTATTACCCCTGTGTGTGTGTGTGTTGTTGTTTAACTATATTTGTGGGGTCCAAAAACCGTGAGTCCAGTATACTTGTGGGGTCCGGGCAGCTTTGTGGGGCCAAAATCCTGGACCCCACAACTTTAAAGGGCTGTTTGATGGTTAAGACTTGGTTTTAGGATTAGGGTTAGAATTAGGTTATGGTTAGGGTTAGGGTAAGGGGCTAGGGAATGCATTATGTCAGTGACGGGTCCCCACAAAGATAGTGCCATTATGTGTGTATGTGTGTGTGTGTGTGTGTGTGTGTGTGTGTGTGTGTGTGTTGCCTAGGTGTATAATCCTCTTCTCTTTGACTACCAGCAGACAGATTTGCTTCACTGTATCCAGACGTGTGCTATATATACTGTGTATATATGGGTTAGGGTATATATAGAGAAATTTATATTTTCAGGAAAACAGGGCTGCATTGCTACACACAAGTACACAGAGGTGTAAGTGATACTAGGCCATTCCCCTGCAGGCCAAACAGGTAGTGTGACAGAGTAAATGGGGTCAGCAGCTCAAGGACTTGGAAGCCAAACCAAATATAGTCCATTATTGACGGAAATGAAAAACAATACAGAAGAAGAGAGGAGAGGAAAAAGGAGGCGAAGAGACAGAAGACAAAAGTTATGGATTAGAATGCTCCTCACTCTTTAGTATCAGTGTCTTGACCACACTCTATTTTTGTATACAAGTTGTTAAAAAAGTGGCAATTATTTCTGATCCACATTCTTTCTATGCAGACCAGAACAATATCTTGATTTTGTTATTCCTGCGTCTTTATTTTCTTTCTCTTTTTGATCTTCTAGAAACACAAAAAGGCCTCTATGCGTGTGTGTGTGTGTGTGTGTGTTTTAACTGAGTGCCTTGTCTTTTCATCTCCTGTTAAACAATACTGTAGTAAACACGCACTCACACACACCGCAGGCCAGTGCTCTACAGAGATCTTCTCTCACAATCTTATTTAGCTGTGTGTGTGTGTGTGTGTGTGTGTGTGTGTGTGTGTGTGTGTGTGAACTTTCAGTAGGAGACGTTATAAGCTTTGAGTCTGGCGTAAGAAGCCAGCTGAGGTCAAATCCACAAACAAGCTACTTGTCAGTAAACAGTTTTCCCAGCAGAGCCGGGCAACTGTTAGTGTTAAAGGCCAATGCTGTGCTCCACGTGTAAACTAAGGGTTTGGCTGACCTTTCAAGAGTGAGAAAACAGAAATTGAATCTCCAAAACTGATTGGTCACCCACTAACACACTAGACAACCATGACATTTGATTATGTCTTGTTCTTTACATCAGTAAAATGGGCCAATATCGCCACCGATCATCAGTTAAAAAAACAACCGAAATGCTGATTTTCATCAGTGAGTCAAACTCTCACTAATGTTGTAGAAAAACTCAGGATACTTGACTTCTGGATACATGGAAGGTGCAGGACACTTTGATGACTTACACACAAGCATTTAATGGAATCTCGATCAAGGACAAATTAGGCAGGCAGTGCAGTTTAACCACAGTGTGTTATCGTTTAGTGCCTTCTCAACTCTGAAGGTCTGTGTGTCTCCCTAGATGCATTATATCCCTTGCTCAAGCTGTCAAGTTTGTGTTATGCCAATTTATTAACACAAAAGATGCCCACCTAAAACCTAGTTGAGTCTATATCTCTCTGGGATGTATGCTAAACTGGTCAGGTCCCTTTACCCTGTTTCCACCGACCTCCAAAAGGAGACAATCTTGGAGCAAAACATTCCCTTATGCAGCTGCCTAGACTCTACATCTGTAGACACACACACACACACACACACACACACACACACACACACATAATCATACATGAAAAGATTTGGTTATTAGAGTCTGGGAAAACATTGTAGTCCCCTGACCTGTAGTCTTGCTTTGCCAGACCGGCGCCGCGGAGGAGGAGGGTCTGGCTAGTCCACACAGCAAAATTATTATGTGAGTATAATTGCAATTCATTTTGTTGGGAAATATTACTGATTGGTCATTTACAGCTTTAAAATCAATGAAAATCTGGAGTACTTTCATCCATACTGATGTTGTATTACAAATATACAGATAATTTCAAATGCACAAACCTTAAATTCTGGGTATTTTTAGGCCGTCCCAGTTTCTCATAAAAACACTGATATTCCTAAGTGATACTTCAAATGCTCGAGATTGCATGGAAATCTCATGACCTCCGTCTTTCCATTTTTCAATCGTCGCATGCCCTGTTGGATTTCTGCGGCGCCTTTAACTTCCTGTTTTGCACTGTCAACGCGAGCTGAGCCGCTGCTATCGCCCGGAAAACACTGAACAGAAGCGACACCACCTCAGGCGACTGCTGCTTCGCTAATGAGAATCAATCATTCCTTTGTTCAGAAACCAGCGATAAGGGAAGACAATGTAACAACTATATATGTCTGCTGTTTCTACAGAAATCAACAGCTTGGAACACAGTAACTCACTGAACTAAATGCCAGACTGCTTGCCAGTATTGATTTGTGTGATTGATTAAAGGCCCTACTTGAGGAGAGAGGAATTGGAGAGTAAAGTTATTCACACACAAGAACAGAATAATACTGTACTAGTAGCCTATCCCTTTAGTGTGTTGAATTAAACAGCTCCAAGGTTTGTCAGCAAGACATTCTTATATTTTTTCCCCAGTCTCGCTGCTGGATATTCAGCAGTTGGAGAATTGACTTGCTTTGAAGTCTTCTAAATGACAAAATAGGTCATTCAAATTTGGTTACATTTATGAAACTACAACTACTTGGTTAAGGGTAGAGGCCGATTGCCTTTATGATTATAGAAACCATGTTGACCAGTAGGCCATATCGTACCCCCCCTCCTCTCTCTCCATGCTCTAGTAGCAGAGAGAGTGCAGAGGGCAGTGGGGATGTTTAGATACATATGTTAGTCTAGTCTGCCTGACTCATTGATTCTTTATCTCACTGAGGTTTGTGCAAGTAAGAATCTACGGCCCCGACCATAGCTCTGAAATATCAGCAGCTAACTGTGCTGTGTGTTGATGTAACCACTAGGGCTGTAATCAACCAAAGAAAATCTTGGTCGACTGAAGTCCTGAAATTTCGACTGAAAATCGACTAAAAGTCGTGGGGGGGGTGTTAGATTAATTAGCTGCCCAGTACTTGGTAGCCTTGTCAGCCTAAATGAATTATAAATAAACATAAAAACTAGTAGGCTATTTGCAGTATATTAAATTGTTTTTGACCTAATTATTTTGCACTGAAATGAATCCCCTCGAGTCTGTCGGCTCTGATAGCGCTGCATCACGTGCAGCTGCGCAATATCATAGCCTATGATTTCCGAAAATAGTACTATGTCAACTAGTGATATCAGCACAATAACTGTTGAGAAATATGCAACATAATTTAGACAATTGTTTTTGTCATATGTTATAATAACTGACAGACACTATCATTTCACTTAAAGCTTTTACTCTAAACCAGTTACAGGATCACCGTCCCGTCAGCGGGACACTTTGTGACTGTGGCGTCGCTGTAACCTCGATAAAACTTCCACTCATTAGCGTTTTTATAACTTTAAAGCATTAAATCTTTAAAATATACAGCCATGCGACACACCAATTGAAAGCTTAGCCTCTAATGATTAATTTAAGCCCACATACAAAGCGTAAGATGATTTATAGCAGTTACACAACTGTTACAAAATAACAGAAAATAAAACAATTCACCCGTAGCCCGCGCAGCTGGTCGTTAGAGCTGAGAGTGCATGCATACCTGTTTTTGTTGTCCTTTCAGCCAAACAGTGGTATTTTGCCCAAAACTTAATTTTCATAAATCCCCAAGAGTCCAAGGAAATGTAATATCCAAGCCGTTATAGTCCAAAACGATATATTCGCCTCACAATGTTGACGTTTCTGGCCGAATCACAACGGAAAAACGCAAAACAGCTTTCCAGTTCTGCACTTCAATCGGCGATAGCTTCTGTTCCCAGATTCCTACATGCTTGGTGTGGGCGTCGTCCTATTCCCTAGCTTCTAAGCTTTCCATTGGTAGGTCATATTAGCCAATCCGTTCAGGTTTGCCTCTGCTATGGCCAATGAAAGCGGACAAGCTGATGACACCATGTCAGGGACCACGTGGAGACGAGCGTTTTTTACTCGCATCGCATCAAATGCCTTCTAGTACTTTCTTCTGTCTCCAGTGGGTTGGGCTAATCCAAAAAAGTGATTGTGGGTGTTTCTGAAGACAGACTTACCTGTAAAACAGGGGTGCTCTGAAAACACCCCCATTATCAATTAGTGCTTTCCACCTGATGAAATTAACACGGCAAAAAATCGACCAATCAGAATTTTGGTCGACCCAGAACGTATCGACCAATAAGACTGGGACATTACAGCCCTAGTAACCACGGCACTGTCCGTGGTGCTGAATTGGCAGACGAATTTGGAATTGCATCTTTAACTTTCAGTGCCGCCCTTCTGTCAGTTTTGTCTCGGATCTGTAATATTGTCTAAACGATAGATTATATAGCGCGTTACTTACTTAAACGAACTGGCTATTGTTAAAAAGATAGTACTGAATTCAATTTAAATCATTTTCATAATGGTTAAAGTTTGTTCTGGTCATGTCCTCACTTATTTCAATGTAAAGATCCCTGTTAATTTTATCGTACAGTATTAAGAACATTTTGAATATAGCCCATATATTACGGCTGTCAAAATAACGAGTTAACGCAAATTCCATTTAACGCCATTCATTTCTTTTTAAATGTGCATTAAACGCACATTATTCACTCAGGGTTGCAAACTTGGCAACTTTCTCCCTAGATTTAGCGACTTTTAAGACCCTCTTAAGGACTTATAAATATATTCAAATATATTTATATTGTAATTCATTCCCATGCATGCAGTCCACAGATCCTCGGTTAAACTCTAAACAGCCACCCCCCCACTCTGTCCACTGTGCAGCAGAACTGTGCAGGCAGTCAGTAGGGGGGGGCTTCTTGGAGACGAGACGGCTGAGACGGGAGCAGGTCTTACTAGCAGAAACAAAGCTCCTTGAGCAGAAATGGATAAGGAAAAGGGTCTTTTGAATGGAAAGATTGAGTTTCAAAGCCCTTCCAGATGGTTCTCTCCACAAGGCTAAAGTTGTTTGCATGTACTGTCGAGTTACCACCGGAGTAGTCCAGTCTCAAATACCACTTGAGTATTGAAAACTTGAAAAATATCCCTTTTAAAGTACATTTAGAACAGATAAAAAATGTGTGATCAATTTGATGTGATCAATATTTAAATTGATATATGTATATATATATGTATATATATATATATATATATATATATATATATATATATATATATATATATATATATATATATATATATATATATATATATATACACACACACACAAATATAAAAATGTTCACATAGCAAAGTGCAGCTTTTCCAATTCTCCACACTCTCTACTCTACATTCACCCACACGCACAAGACAGTACAACTTACAGAAGGACTTAGTGTAATTCTGAGCTCCCTGTGTCCGATCAATTTAACTGCTTTGGATTTTCAGATTTTACCTAAACTCCATTTATCTACACAAAACAAAGAAGGGCAATTCTTATAAACTAAGTAGATTCAAAAACAAAAGCATGACAACCTTGGGAATGTGGGGTTTTCCAGGTTAGGTTGAAACATGAAAATCGTCGACTTGTTGTCAAACCAAATCAGAAAAGCTCTGATCTCATGATTTGCCTCACTGCCTCATTCTAATCAATGTTAGCAGCGGCATCTGTTAGACTCGCAGGGGCTCAGGAATAACTCCACAGAGACCAGCAGGGAGGCGAGCTGGCTAACAGAGAGGACCTGCGATGATGGTCTGATGAGGCATTCAAAGAAGGAATTGACAAGGTTATGACCAGTGGGAGTTTGAGTGCTTTTCTCCTCTCAGTACAATAACTGCCAATACACGTGTATTATCTGAGGGGTCATAGAGGGCAGGTTGCAGGGAGTCTTACATGGAAGAGAAACTTCTTGGTTTTACTATTGATAGTCTATTAAAGCTTGACATTTCGAATGAAAATGATTATAAGAGAGCAGTTATTTTGTATTCAATCATGAAGCGTCTCAGCCTGTGGTTTTTAAACCAGCCATTGTAAATTCCTACATCCCAACTAACAGATCTACTGCCCAGCTTGAATGCCAATTAAACTGCACCATGCCAGTTTAAGAAGATCAGGGTTAAAATCCTGTATCAAACTTGGTCCAATCTACTCTGTGCAGGAAAGACTTGAAATTAACCGTTTTGTCTACTTGCCCTGATGTCCGCTTCATTCACCAGTCACGTTCATTACCTTGGATCAGAACTTTAAAGCATGTCAAATACGCCCCCTGATTGGCTGTCACCACCCGTAATGGGAGGGAGGGTGGAATAGACTCATTTATCAAGGATTTTGGTATGGCTGGTGGAAAGGTCTACCCTGACTGGGGCTAAATATCAGCAAAGAATGACATACTGATCAGATTAAGTGTCAATTCAATCTGCCAGGGCAATATAAGAAGATCACAGTATAATCTGGCATTAAATGAGCTGCCTGATCTGCCTGATCTCCAAAGGTTTCTGGTACTTAAAGTGTATGTTTATCCAACCCATTCCCATAAACGGGTTCATATGATATCCTACGAGATGAAGCCAACCGCCGGCCGATCACCTGATGACTGGTCACATGACAGTTAAGTTTTAGCGGTCTTTACAGTTAAATTTAGCCGAGAAGAACAGTTACTGTGAGCCGGGTACATAGCACTGTCAGGCGGCGGTCGTTCCAGCGGCTGTTGCTAATAAGTTTAAAAGGTACTTTATTGTCACATACATGTAGCGAAATTCATTCTCTGCATTTAACCCATCCCTCAAGGGAGCAGTGGGCAGACAATCACAGCGCCCATGGACCAACTCCAGATCTGAGCCAGTGCCTTGATCAAGGGCACTGACTGGATAACCTAGTACATGTTTTTGGGGGGGAATCCAGAGCACCCAGGGGAAACCCACGCAAACATGGGGAGAACACACAAAAAGGCCCTGGAACAACCTGGATTCGAACCCAGAACCTTCATGCTGTGAGGCCACAGTGCTAACCATTGGGCCACCATGCCCACAAAGGGTGACTGTAAGCCGGTCAAAAGGCACCATGAGGATTGCAGTTGCGTAGCCGACAAAAGGTGACTGTCCTGCGGCGACAACAGTTAAGTTTAGGCACCAAAACGACTAGTTAAGATTTGAAACAAGATTGTCCTGGTCCCTTAAGTAGTACTCCTGGGACAAAAAGACATGTTTCCTGGCTCAAAGTCTTGTGATTTCCCCTTAACTTCTCACAGGACATAGACTCTGGTCCCCCCTGCTTCAAAGCCCTGTGTTTTAGGACCCACCCACCCAACCATCCATCCATCCATCCATCCATTCCCCTGACCTCCTCTCTACATGGCTCTTATAAAGCCGTCGTCATTGTAAGGCATACAGTAATAAATACGTGGAATACATACGAATTATGGTGCATTAATATTCATAGAATTCAAAATGTATGAATGGTTCGTGAGAACAGCCTCATTTAGTATAGCAATTTATTCCTTAAACTAAAAATGGGAACCTTGGAATTAAAGAAATCACAACTGATTGCAGTGCTTGATGAATCCAAATTCTACAGACTGGATTGTCTGTGTTTCAGAGATGATAATCAGTACAAGTCACTTCTGCAATTCTGTGACGGCAAAGTTTTCGGGTTTGTTTGTTTTCTGAAATGAAGAGAGATAACAGAGTTGCTGAAGTAGCTCGCTGCAGATTTTAGAACAAAAACGCTGTTTTAAAAGCATCACTCTTCCCTCCTGCATCCGTGGAAAAGACAGTAATGGTTTTGTTCTTGAAGATTTTTTTGTTGTTGAAATTATCATCTCTGTTTTCCTCTCTCCCACCCACACCTCCATCCACCCCTCTCACTTCCTCCCTCCACCAAATTTTCCCCAGACACCATTTATCCTTTCTCAGATGAATAGAACAAGAGAAAGAGAGCGAGAGAGAGAGAGAGAGAGCGGGGGCGTGGGTTGGTCCCTTTAGATCTCACCCAGATGTATCCTTTAATCCTGTAATTAGCTGCAATTAGAGTAATAGAAGCAAGAGAGAGATGAAGTGATCATATTTGCACACGGAATTAATTCATGTAATCATGCTATACGGTGAATGATGTTTCTTTCGGGCCACATTTCCACATTTGCTCCCTTGATAAATGTTTCATGTCATTCTCCTTATTTCTCCTCACAATTCTCCACCCAATCTATCTCACCCCCCATCCCCCAACCCCACACCTCCCTTGAATTGTCCTAGGTGTAATTCATCTGGTTTCTGTCCTGAAAAGCTAGGGAAACAGAATGGGGGGTGAGGGGGAGAGGAAACACAAGAGACAACAGAGCAGGATAGGACATAACAAGAGCCCCTTTAGATGTTGCAGATGATGCCTTTAATCCTGTCAATAGCTGCAATTATAGTAATTATCTCTAATAGCGGCGCATTGTGTCGAGGCTCTGATATGTTTAACAGATGATGCCGAGTCGTGCCGCTTTCACCGGGCAAAGAGGGCAGGGAGCTTAGATTCACATTAATGAAAGGGACAAAAAAACAAAGCAAAATTGATGATTGGTGCCAGGACGTTTATGAACTGCGGCAAGTGTTTTTCAAGCTCTTGGTCCAGGTCAAATGGAGATCTCAGAGATGGTACTGAGCGGTCTTTTTACTGCCCAGAAAGAGAGGGGCCTGGAGATTGATGTTAGGACGTACAGAGGGTTTGTGGAGGGCAGCGTGATGGGTGGAAGATGCCGTCAATAAAAGGTGTGCTTGTGTTGGAAGATGTTTCAGATGACTTAAATGCGAGCAGCTACAATTCACAACCACGTATATTCTCAATCGAGCTGAAAAACTGCAATGAAATCTGTAAAATGCACATTCAAGCAAAGAAGTTTGTTTCAACGATATCATCCATTAGCCAGGATTTTCCAGGATAATTGTCTCACATCCGGCGCTGATGGATGTTCCCGCCAGATGTCCCGACCTTCCGCTCCCTGTGTGTTGCCGTTCTCAAACGCCGTTTGATTCAGGAAACAACAACATACCTCGAGCTAGCAAGCTACACGCTGAAAATGGCTGGAAAGTTTTGAAGGAAATTTGAATCGTGCAACAAGGCAGGCCTGCTTGGTGATGGCGCGGCGGGCTTGGTGATGGCGCAGTGGATATGACACTGTGCCTTGGTGTGGGAGATCTGGGTTCGATTCCCACTGCGATACATCCACCAATGTGTCCATGAGCAAGACACTTAACCCCTAGTTGCTCCAGAGGCGTGCAACCTCTGATATATATAGCGATTGTAAGTTGCTTTGGATGAAAGCATCAGCTAAACGACATGTCATGGTTCTTTCGAGGAATGATTGTAAAGAATTACAAAGAATACGTGTACGCCATTTCCTCTCTAACTGGGATGTTTTGGGACCGATTGGTGGGATTGCTGTGGACGAAGTGCACACAGAGATACAATGGGAAGAGCTAATGAGGTTTAACCATGTATCCAGCTAATTTAAATAGCTCATGTTACTGTTTTGTGTGAACAGTTAACTTCATTTAATATTGTATGTGGCGTTTTCTTTTGCGGGGTGCAAATGTTCCACCAGAACATGTTCCTCCCCGAGAGGCACCGTCTCTGCGTCCTATCCTGGAAAGTATCTGTGGTGTAGCCAGAACTTACTCCACAGCGCTGTGGAATAAGGTCTGGCAATGTGAGACTACAGACGTGGTAACGTTGTTCACATACAGTACAGTAACTGTACAAAGAGAACAGCCACACAAACGGATCCAAATGATACCTGTGCACACCCACTTATATGCAGACAGAGAAGCATCTCACAGCCTTTAGGTGTTTGACGGACACAGCAAGTGAAAATAATCAATAATTGTAGTCATTTATCAAAGACAAATGCCAAATATTCTCTATGTCCACCTTTGTCAAATGTGAGAATTTGCCTGGTTTCTCTCTCTTTTTTTTTAATATCATTGTAAAATGAAAGACCTTTGGGTAGACCATAACAAAAGTGATTTTGTGATGCCATCTTGAGCACTGGGATTCGTGGCCATTTTTTAAATTGTATAAATAGTACAATTAATCTAAATAAATACTAGAATAATCAACAAGTAGTATAATCTTAGTTGCAGCCCTCTAGTGAAGTCCAACATCCAAAAGAAATATGTTTGTGAAAGATGTTTGTGTTCCAAATCTTTAAAGGAAGATTAGAAATATAATACGAATCAATTGCGATTTATTTTGGGAAATTCTAAATTCTATCCTGATGCATTGAGAGTAATAATAACTGTGCGTCAGGACAGAAAAGTGATCTCTGAGTTTTAAGCACGGTTGTGACATCAGAAGACAGAAAGAGCAGAGTTTAGATCGATGGATCAGCACAAACACAAAACGGGCAACACGTAAGATCATAGTTGGAAGAATCTTTTTCAAAACGTGATAAAGAGTTGAGTTTCTCAGTCATTCCTTGTCATTGTACTTGGGGAAAGTGAAAAAAAAAAACTCTCCGTCCTGAATAACTGAGGCTTACGCACATGGAGGTTATTTTAACTCGGCATACACACACACACACACGCACACACACATGCACACTTTACCGATGTACTTATATCACTTTCTAGCTAACGCATTTTATCTACACACACTCCCGACTTCACACATTATCTCTCACACACACATTCAGAAACTTCAGAACACACTCCATCACTGACAACTTCGCTAACTCCCCCCCCACACACACTAGCTCACACAATCACTCAGAAACTCACCAACTGATTTAAGAACACATTCCTTTGCTTGGTAATTCACCCTCTTTCACTCAAACACACACACACACACACTAATAGCCCTGACAGGTCTTAGTGTGAGGTACCTCCTTGATGCAGTGATATAAGAGGCAGACAGGAGGCACAGAACGGGTCAATAATTCATTAGATAGAGGGCTCAACTCAACTTCAACCCGAATAAACCGTCTATAACCACACATACACACACACACACACACACACACACTCGCAAACATTGTCTCAAGGACTGTCAATGGATAAGTCTCTTTTCCACTTTCTCTTCATTTTCCAAGCCCTACTTTTCTTATGTCCTTCCACAAGAATTATTTTATAAAACAGATTTTTATTTATTATTTTAAAACAGATAGAGTTTCTGTACCTGTTTTTGCACACCGCTGGCAGGTCATAATGGTAACAAATATATTGTTATATCCAGAAATAGATCGGATGACATACATTTTGAAATGAGCAACAATTAGGAAGTGAGTGTTAATTCTTGCGGAAAAAAACAAGTTGGACAAGTTGGGAGTAAGAACGGGTTAGCTTCACACGCAGTCAAGACCCAATAGTTTCAATCCACGACGTATTAAAAAGACGGTATTCATCAAGTGAGCTTCTTTCTTACTTTACAAACATCTTCATTTGGAATGTCAACTTAATTAAGAAACACCAAGTTAAATTTAAGAGATGTTAAGTTGATAAGTTTAGTCAACGCATATCGGGACAATCACGACTCATAATTTTAAGTCAAAAGAGGTTCAATCACGATCATGCGCATTTTAGGCCTTTATTTGAGAGGACAGCTGAAGACAGGAAAGGGGGAGAAAAAGAGGAAGTGACACGCTGCAAAGGGCCACAAGACGGAATCGAACCCACGGATACTGCGGTAAGGACTGAGACTTTGTACATCGGCTGCATGCTCAACCAGGCGCCCTATATTTTGGGTTTCTACTAAAACATGTTTACATGCTTTACACAACACATTATTTTCCTCATTGTGTCTGTCTGAAACGCTCCGTATTAGAGCCTCTCTCTTTCCTTTTGCTCTGATTGGTCAGCGTTTCCGGGTCCTCCGAATCTGTGCTCTCAGCGTCTCTGAATCCGTCATTGCAGCCGGGGAATGACTGTAACGCCACTATAGAGGCACTTTCTTCCTACATATAGTATAGTTGTGACATCACAACCATTCAGAAGTACTGACGGCTTGTTTAAAGGCACGGATTTTTTATTTGTTTATACTTTCACAGCATTTATACTGCACCTCGACCTGCTTATAATAAAAAATATCTCACTTTTTACAAGATGGGACCTTTAACAAATTGCACAGGTGCACCTTATGAACTGGCACTCACTATACTGTATTTTAGTTCCACATTTTCACACTTTGAAGCTTTCCAGTATAGTTTTAAACCAATAACCTGTACCAGAACCTTGGCAAGTTGCCACTGAGTGTGATCATTGTGAGTGAAAAGTCTTTGACTGACCTCGTACAGTGTGATGGCCCCGTTGGTCTCGTTTGGAGCTTTCCACTGCATGAAGATCTTCTCTTCATAGGGTGTATTCTGCAGAGACTCCGTCGGCACTGAGCCAGGCACTGCAGAGACAGAGAGCACACACAACATTGAAATGCAATTCGACATAAATGAGCATATTTAAGCTGTCTATACTGAATGCAGCTAAAGCCTTGGCAACAACTGCACTTAATACTATAAAGTTTGAAATAAAATGACCATTTTGATATGCGATAACGAACAATTTCCGTGTGTAGCGTAAAGCAGACGTCCTGCCAAATCCAACTCAGTGGTACAAAGTGCCAGTGGAAGCTGCGAAACATCTCAACACAAACACATTCATTGGTAACTTGTGTTAATGATTTGCTCCCATTACAATGCTCTACTTTACTAACAACAATGATTTGTATATATGCAATGAAACCAACCACTGGTGCAGCCCTTAAACACATCAGGAAAGATGTATAGATTCTGTAGTACATTAAGTATTTATTTTTGACCCGTATTTTTCATAGACTCTTTGATGTATTTTGTACATCTGTCTTTATTTTTGTGTATTTAATGTGTAACTCAGGTTGTCTCGCACGTTTTATGCCTTCTCTTGGCCAGGTCGTCGTTGCAAATGAGAATATGTTCTCAATCGGCTTACCTGGTTAAATAAAATATATATATATATATATATATATATATATATATATATATATATATATATATATATAAAAAATATTGAGTTGAGTTCAGTATGAAAGGAGAGTGCAAAAAAAAATCAGAAGAGAGGACTTTGTTTTATCACTTAATTCTGTTAATTAGTTTGGAGAGAAAAAGGTAACCTTCTCATCCGAAATAGTAAGTTGCTGAAAATCAAATTCTGGGATTTTCCCTATGAGACAGAATGAAACCTGCTACTCGCTGCTACTTTATTTCTTTTTTTTAATCATGAAGAATGTTCTCAATAATTAATTATCATTGGGTATTCCATTATATTTCTTTTTTTTCAGAAAGCCAAAGTCTTTTTTAGATATATCAGGCTACTTTCTGAAAATAAAAGTTGGACAAAGATTTCCATCAAACGAAGAATGTTGGTTATAAGAAATGTTGCTGAGAACACAGATATTTAATGTGACACTTAATACTGCACTTCTCTTTTATCGTGAACGCACTTTTAGTTTAGCTGTTGCCGTGTTGATCAGTCATTCGATTACATGAAAATGTTGTGGATAATTGTTGCTTAATGTCATTCCCTGATGAAGCAGCGAGAAAATGATCAGAGCCTCTGCTGGGTTAATAATCAGCGTTTTGAAGACCACATCTTAGTTTAGCTGCGAGATTCGACTTGCAGGTACTGCTGTAATATTGAGCAGCTCAGCTGTGATTTCTCAAACAGGAGACAGACGAGCTGTAATGATGTCACGTAGAGACGAATCTTGTAGACGGTGAATAATGCAACGACTGCTGAGACTAAAATGACAGCAGCCATGGTGATTTTTCTTGGGCTACGAGCACATTTCCTAACGCACCGCTGGGAACCCAACCTTTAAAATCATTTGGATGGAGTATCTCAAACGAAAATTCTATTAGCTCCCAAAGTCAATTGCTAATCCAATGGCAATGGACCAACTGTCATCCTGTCAGGGGAAAACTTTCACCTGATGTCTAGATGCTCTGATTTCAGTGCACGTTGTAAGCACTTTGAACGGTGAGCACTAAATTTTCTGTTGCGCCAGCTCTTTAATCAAGCACAATAGGCTGGGAATGAAACAATGACTTTGAGATTAAAGTGTCAACATCTAGCTTGAATGTGATGCCGTTCAAAATAGTACTATACAGTGGGGTGGCATAGTTAACCTATTGTTCTTTTTGTGATAAAAGCACCAAAATTGGTAAATGTTTAGCTCAATATTTTTAGAAGAGATCTGGATATTGGGCCACTGCAGATTAGCGTTATTATGACCATGGCAGCCATTTTCCAAAATACAGTATATGTATATAATATACTGTATGTGTCTCCCACCAACACCCATTTGGTACCCTTCCTGTTCATGGCCTGTAATTCAGCACTGAAACACAATCAGATCAGTTGGACTGAAGTTAGGTGAGTGAATTGGCCCTAAAAAACATGTCAGGAGCACGTGATTCATTCATTTTCAGTGTCAAGATGGCAATGATTTGGTCCATGTGGTAAGATACTCCAATGCACCGATGTTCCACCTACAATCAACACTCAAAAATAAGCTAAAGGCACACCACGGTCTAACCCTGAGCGCGTCTTAAAAAGTAGCGCTTGGTCAGGGGCCTTTGGCCTTAGTAACTGACGCAAATGGTCTCCTTTAACGTCAATCAGACGCAGGGGGCTTTCAAAGAATTCCAAAGAACGCATATATTTGACGTTCTGGGTCTGGACCGATTTAGCGTCATTTTTCAACGTGCAGGGTAAAACCACTTAGTTATCACTTAGTTAGGGAATGATCGTTGGTCTACGTTTCAGTGACACGCTGGACAAAAATGGGACATGAACCCTGGTCTCCTGGGTAAAAGTCCTGTGTTGTTTGACCCATCCACCACTCCAGCCTGCCCTTTACGCAGATTTTCAATCTTTCATACTACTCGCTACCGTTGCAGTTCTAAATGCTACCGCGGTCGAGCTGCTGCTCTGCCCGGTGCGATCCATAAAGTCGCTAAAGGGCGACTTATGCGTTGGTTTTATTGCATTACATGTCATTTGGCTGACGCTTTTATCCAAAGCGACTTACAATTGCTATATGCTGTAGGTCAGAGGTTGTACGCCTCTGGAGCAGCTAGGGGTTAAGTGTCTTGCTCTGGGACACACTGGTTGACGTATCGCTGTGGGAATTGAACCCAGGTCTCCCACACCACAGGAATCTGTCATCACCACACCACCTATGTGACGTTGAGAGACAATGACCAAGCGTCAGAATTTCACGACTTGGGAGTCAGAATGGGTTGAAAATCGCATTTTAAGCCAAAATTGTTGGATTAACTTTGGCACCCTAAAATTGGGGAGGACTAGAATATACTGTACAAAACGGTATAGTGTGAAAGTCAGCACTTTACGCAATGGTCATGTTACATTTAAAGTCCAATGTGTTGGAGTAAGAAAAAAGGAAAATAAGTGTCACTGTCCCAAGACCTATGAAAAGCAGCTGTAGATATGTGCTGTACAGCATCCTGAAGACATCACTTCGCAAACCACTGACATGCAAACTTGAGGAAAAGGTTAGAACCTGCCTGTAGGGTTATACTGAGCAGTCAGAGTGCTGCACATCTCTCCTGTCAGCTACACAGCAAAGGTTTACTACAGAACCTTGACTCATTATAGTAAAATCTAGGAGGAGACAAGCTTTCACACATTTTTATGAAGAGGTGTCTGACACCTTGTCAGGGAATGATGCCGTCAAACACCACGTTACGTTACACACAAAAACCGACCCACACACACACAGTTACACATGCACATAAAACACTAGACCCAAGAACACAACAGCGCTTACTGAGATACAAGTGCGAATTGTTGCAAATGTTAGGGAGAAGGAGACAGACAGCGCCAGGAGGGACACCTGACTGCAACGTGTTAAAATGAATGTGTGTTTTTGTGTGTGTGTGTGTGTGTGTGTGTGTGTGTGTGCTTTGTGTGCCTCTGCCTCTCACTTCTTATTTTTGTTCCTCACTTTACCGCTACTCCTCACGATCATTCGGCACTCTCAGGGATATTTTCTACCATGCTGTGATCTCTGACATCCGTTTGCTACGGGCTGTGCGTCATTTTGGTGATGTAGGAGGTTAGGTTTATTCTGCACTCAAAGTAAGCCATTATGGATGAGATTGTGACAGAGGCAGGAAGCTTGCAATGTTCATTTTCTGATGCGCATCAAGTGAGAAAATCTTTTCGGAAAAAAAAAAACAAACATCCGCAACGTTCAGCCGTTTTACAGCCACAAATTGAATGTAACAAAAGAAGACGGATGCACCACAGCATTTCCGTTTACAATTGGGAACTGGGTGTCATTATCCATCTTTCTTCAAAACATCGAGGTGGTTTAGGACGGCCTCCGCTGTGGGGACTTCCAGAGCCCTCCTGCAATTTTTCAAGCAATGGAACTGTGACATGGCCTGACTTAAGTTTCAAAGCATCATACTGAGGAGGGACCAGTTCTTTTGGATAGCACAGGCTTTAGTTGGTAAACTGCATTGTCACTTACAAATCACTGCCCTCGTGTATTGCAAACCACAAGATTCCAGCCTCAAAACCCCCTTTAAAACTTAAAAAATCATTTCTAAATGAATCGTTGCTATTTTCGTGACTTGACATATTTTGTGTCCGACATCATTCTCAGAGTAATCCACCACATCCAACCGTACGAAAAAAAGTATGCACAACAATTTGTATGATGTCCTACGAGATGGAACATAAGATCTTTCATTAGAGATCTGATGTAATTCTGCAGAGTCAACTCAAAGTTGTTTACCGAGTGTGTGAGTCTTATATACAAGTCGTCCACCCTTCCCCTCCACCAATCACAGGGGTTCGGCATTCACCCCGGACAACGTTTCTGTAAGGTTCTGATAACAACTCCTTTAGGAGCAGAACAGTTCTGGTCAGGTCAAGCGGACCGAGAATTAAGGGTTGGGCATCGAGAACCCATTCCTACTTGGAATCGTTTCAAAAATTACGATTCCATCGGAATCGTTTTTTTATTGGAATCGTTTGGAATCGTTTGGAGGATTTGGTTTCAAATCTGATCATGGGATCCAAATTTAACATGCGGAAGTCTTGGTTTCCGTAGCAGCCAGGCGCTTGTTGTGTTGCAGCCATGGAGCACAGTAAGCGGTGCTCTAGTGTGGCTTTATTTTACATTGAAAAAGCCCCGTCAAACTGCAACCCACCTTTGAATCAAAATAAAACTTTCCTCTTATTTGTGAAATAAGCATGTGACCAGTTTCAACTCCACCACTCAAAGAATCGGAATCGAGAATTGATAAGAACCGGAATCGAAAGGAAGAATCGGAATTGGAATCAGGATCGTTAATATCCAAATGATGCCCAACTCTACCAAGAATATACCTTTTTCACGACATGTTGACATGTCATAAGCTATTTCAGTGTTGCTACATTTACACGTGGCCGGCTATTTTCATAAACGGACATTTCAACCTCTCCGTTTTCAAAAATAACAACGTGCACAGCTGTCAGTTTTCAGAAAAGTGTTTATTTACATGTACCGGTGTATAATATATGCCGTTAATGCAGCCAAGAGCACGCCAGACCTGTAGGTGGCGGTGTAACGAGAAGCTCAAGCCCACGTTAGCCAATCAGAATGCCGAAAATAGCAACAACAGCAACCAATCACTTCCTCTTTCTCTCTCTTGGCTGCCTAAACCTCCGTTTGTCTCAGTTTACATGCAAACGTGCAAACAAAGTTTTCCAAAATCTCCACTTTGGCCGGAGTTTTTAGAAATAATCGTTTTCTGCGATAAAAACAGGGTTTTCGTGTAAATGAGAGGCCAAACCGCAGGAAAATATTGGCGTCTTCCCTTGTAAACGGGGCCTTACTGGGACAGTTGATGGAATTGAGCCATCGTTAAGGTTATCAATTTAAGCTGTGCTTTTCCTACTATGGATAAGTCAAAATGTCTGCTGTGGAAAAGGTCTATAGCTGCAGCGCTGATGAAGGTTGGATATTACCGACCATTCTTAAGAGCAAGGTTTCACGCAGCAATAGCCCAAACACAAAGATGAACACAGCCAATAATAGAGCTAATTATAATATACCTAAAGGATAAAAAGTACGAAAAAGTGCTTTCTAGTCGTATTTGGTACATTTTGGTTTTCCATAAAATGAATGACACTTGAAGAAGCTTGTCAACTACAAAGCTTGTGTGTGAGTCATAGAATTGGTGTGTTTATCCATTACATACTTGAAATAAGGGCATTGTGGAAAACTTCCTCGGACCAACAAGTCAACAAGTCAAAATCCCCACATGAAGTGGTGAGTCACAGATATGGTGATGTGATGACACACACACACACACACACACACACACACACACACACACACAATAGCAGCAGAGTGTCAGAGAAGTCTGACAGAAGAATATTTAGATTAGTAATTCCAAGGTGTTGATTAAGGCCCCAGCCTGTGGAGCGTATCAAATTACCCTAACAAAGAAACGCAATTAGACGCTGTCATTTTTATTCAAAATCTTATCACTCACGTTTGTGTATTTGTGTGTGTGTCTGTACTTTAATCTTTTTTGATGCACAATGTCTACCTGGATATCTGGGTGCTGCCTTTGTGTGGGTCTGTGTGTGCAAATGCACGTGCGAAAGCCTTCTATGACTCACAGTGTGCACCCCGACACCTGCATGCTGCTTTCCAGCATGGACGTGACTGTGTGCGTCACACGACGTACCTGTGCCTCCGCTGAGGGTATGCATGTGTATGTGTGTGTGTGTGTGTGTGTGTGTGTGTGTGTCTCCCTCTCATACATATGTGCGTGTTTTCCTGTGCACCCTGGGGGCCGAGACACAAGAAAACAGGCTTCATTGAAAAGATAACGGCAGCTGTAATACATTAATCATAACTTAATTAACTTCCACCGGGCTGCACAATGAAAGGCCTGCTACGGCAGCTCTCTCTCTCTCTCTCTCACCTATATGTGTCTGTCATTTTCTCCTAACCCCTCTCTCTGTCTCACTCTTTTGCAATCAAATGGTCTTCGTTGGCATGAAATGAATCTGCAATTCCTCCCTGGCTTTCATTTCTCTGGCTCAGTCTATCGGCCCATATCCATGTTTTTTTTTATTATAATAAGCAACAGACCTGGTTGTTTATATGGAAATTTTGACTTTTATTCTTTGCAAGTGTTTAGAGATTTGTAACAGCTACTTGCGAGCAAAATGCTAATTTAAAAGTGTTGCTTGTTAGTGATGTTGGGGATCATTGCACTGCATGTAATCAAGATAGAAGTGAATATACAGCAGCTGCTTGGTGGTAGTTCAGCAAAATAATTAATAAGAAGTTTGTGCTAGTCCCTGCATGAACGAGAGTGCTTCTGTGTGAAGAGGCAAAACGTATTGGTTTACAACCAGAATTTATAATAAAAAGATGCATTACTAATACATGTTAAAACGTTGATGCTTTCTTCGTGATTGAATGGTCTCCTTAAATGATGCGCTGTAGCTTGTGAAAGGCACCTGTCACCATATATAGTAGCTAGTTTAACTTCTAGCGAAACACATTTTACGTTACCATCCGCTTCTCTGGCCTGTGGCACTTACGTGAGTCTCAAAATTGTCATGACACCAGTAATAGTGTGTTTTAAACCAGTTTTAAACTACAAATGCAAACATGTCATCTTTACAAATCTCCAACAAGTCCTCCAAACCAATAGGACAATATAAGTTGTTTTATTCCTGCACTCTAATCCGACCCACAAGAGAATGTAACGGTTGCCGTTTTGAACATGGCTCTTATACTTTGTCACATAACCTTCGGCTTTGCTCCCCAACGCATTCTCATGCGTATGATATCGTACGAAAATGTATACACACCAAAACGTATTATATCCTACGAAATTAGGAGACCGCTGGCTGGTCACGTGACGCTGGGCGGCAATTGCTAGTTGTTTAAGATGCTACAAAGCTTTCTGACACCGGCTAAAGACCTCCGTCGTAGCAGCGGTAGTTGGTGGTTTAGTTACCTGAAAATAGGTGACTTTGAACCGGGTACAAAGCACCGCGAGCTGCCGGACGTTTCGGCTGAAATTGCAGTTAAATTTTGTCCACAAAATATGGTGAATTTAGGTAAAATCTACAGGCAAATAGTAGTAGTGTATACAGGTGTATTTTAGATGTTTTGTTTATAGTAGTCTGAAAGAAGACACGTCATAGAAGAAAAATTGTGTATGTTTTTGCCTGTAGTGTCTCCCATTAATAGTTGAATTGGTTAGCAAACATGCTACAGAGCTTTGTGACGCTGGCTTCAGACCTCCGTCGTATCAGCGGTAGTTGGTGGTTCAGTTACCCGAAAATAGGTGACTTTGAGCCGGGTACAAAGCACCGCGAGCTGCCAGTCGTTTCGGCGGGCATTACGGTTAAATTTCCACAAAATATGACTGTTTTGCCACGACGAAAGTTACAATTATAATTTTCCCCAGGAAGCGAACTCCGCTCTCTGGCTTGAAAGTCATCTATGGTAAAAAAATCTAAAGTTTGTCAGCATATTTGCCCCATCATTGACTTTAATTTAGTGTCATCAGTCATTTTGTAAAAATGACATTTCTTTTCTTTGGGATGGAACAGTTCATTAAGTCTCATGTTGACATGAAAACATCAATCTGTTCACAAAGCCAGTCTTCATGTTGTTCAAGATTTCATCTCTGTAGAGGTTAATCCTCCCGCGGAACAAATAAACACATCTTGATGAAAAGCAAGCGGCCAGGAATTTCCTGGAGGCTGGACTGGATTACGATTAAATTACACTTGGTGATATAAGGATTACATGGCAGATATGTATTAGTTGTTATGAATTCAGAATCAGACTGTATTTACCTTGTTTTTAAAGGAAAGAGGGGATGTTTGCTTTCAACAATGGGAGTAGGTGTTTCGTAAGAAAATTGTTATTTTTTTCCAAAAAGCAGATGGTGGTGTGAGTGAAATGCCTTGTATTTAAGATGTTACCAGTCTTTCTTTTAACATTAGAATATCACAGTGTCATCTCCATAAAACAGTACGCGACAACAAACATGGTGTTGCTATACAACAGGCTTGTAAAAGTTACACATGCACATTCTTTGAAATGTTAGGATGAAAAGCTCTTTTGAACCAGATTCCATGAGCAGCAAACCACAGAGCAGTACGAACAAGGCTGGTTTCATGTTGCTGAATCTTATTCATTTTTTTTTATCTTTTCTTCAGATAAAACATGACTTGGTCCTTTATATGTTGAAAACATTCTTCGATCCTTGATATTCCAAATACACGGTTAAAATAACTAAAAGGACATAAATGATGAGTGCCATTTTACAACTGATTGCACTTTGATAAATTGCCTTTTTGTTAAGTGACAGCTGTTGATTAAGAAAAACAGAAAAATAACAAAAGCTGATGGCTCTGATTGTTGTTTCTCTTCTACTGTGATCTCAGAAAAGACCCAGTCCTCTGAAGATAAAAAGATGATTAAATCCCAAAGACTGTGATTGTCCTTTGAGTGAGGAGACTCTCTTTAATGGAAATGGATATAAATATGTCACAAACATGGGGATTTTAGATCAGTATTTTAATTCTTAATATCTGCTGTTTGACTTTGAAAAGTGCTTAACCACTGCAAGGATATCTGACCTGGTAAAAACAACATGAAAAGAGCCATTATTATCAGAAGTGGTAGCAACAACGAGGCTGTTCTCTCAGGAACCATTCCTACATATGGATACGAAAAGAAATACACTGTAATTTGTATCCATTCAACGTATTTATTACCGTATGCACTACAATGACTGCTGCTGTATAAGAGCACAAAGGAGTCTGGGTCGTAAAACACAGGGCTTTCAAGTGGGGGGAGTAGAGTTCATGTCCCAGAGAAGTAAAGGGAAAACGCAAGACATTTTCCCAGGAAACAGTTGTTTGTGTCCCGGGAGTACTATTTAAGGGGATCGGTGTTTTAATCCAAACCACAATCCGCAGGACAGTCACCCTAACGCGTTGCAACAACATATACAACATATTATTTTTACTGCTGTTTTAGAACAACATTGACCTTTCTTTTTTTTTCATTACTTTATTGTTAGTTAAACAATTTGTAATAGTTCAAGGTTAGTGTTTCGTAGCATCATTAATTCTCTGGAACATGGACAGTGACTTAAGGGGAAACACTGCAGGTGAACAGGGAAACTATTTTAACTGACAGATATCACCATGAAACCTCACCCAGTTCATTACTTACATTGAGACAATATGTTTTCTGATATTGCATGTTTAAATATGCAAATTATGCATCATCTTATTAAATATGCACTTATATATATATATATATATATATATATATATATATATATATATATATATATATATATATACAACAGAAATGTGAACATGGGAAAAAAGCCAGGTTAAAAATCTTGTTTAATTTTGTTGACTTATTAGCGTCAAAGGTTTTTACAGAGGGGATTTGGGATATCTCTTTCCATCACTCCATAAATCAGAAAATACTGTCAACAGCCATGAAAAATACATATTTTTGCCATGTTTTTAGGTAGAAAATTTTGTATAAATCTGGCTATGAATAATATATGGACAAACCCCAATGTAAAAAAGCTTCAGAATATAGATAGGGATGAAACTGCAAATTTTGGGATAGCTACTAAGTGGAGGTTTCGGGCTCAGAGTATTAGGACAAACTAACTTCAAGAAAACATTCTGTAAAGATATGGATTCTAAAATGCCAAACATTTTGCAAGACACTACAGGTGAATAGGGTCAAACTTAACAGATATCACCATGAGACTTTGTATTACAAGTTTTCTGACATTCTAATGTTGAAATATGCAAATGAGGCATTATCTAATGCTAAAAATTTTGGTAAAATCTACAGGCAAATAGTAGTAGTGTATGAAGGCGTATTTTAGATGTTTTGTTTATACGTAGTAGTCTGAAAGAAGACACGTCATGGAAGCAAAATAGCCCAAATCCTCAAAATTAAAAAAATTATGTTTTTGCCTGTAGTGTCTCCCATTAATAGTTGTATTGGTTAGCAAACATGCTAATATTATCCAAGCACAAAGTCAGTCAGATCACTAATTTACCATTCCCTATTCACTAAATAGAGGATGTATAGAAATGTAAGAGAATGGCAGGCACTGTATGCCAGCTGTAAAATCGGATCGATCCAAATATCGATAATATCGATACCAACGTTGGTATCGATAGTAGTTTCTCTCCAGTATGCACCGCTGCGGTTCCATCAAAGAGGCGACCTGGCTGTCTGTGTCTGCGTAAGTGCCGCTGCTTTAAAGTGCCACTCCTTCACAGCAGTGGAGCAGGCGCACTTCGCTCCTCCTCCCCACTTTTGTGATTTGATGTTGTCCTGTCATGTGACTCAGAGGCGCCAGGCAAACAAGCAAGCCAACAAGCAGCCAGGCCCGGTGGCGGCGGCCAGCAGCGCACGCGCGCACACACACACACACACAGCACACACACACACACACACACACACACACACACACACACACACACACACAAGCAGGACAGGGACTGAGCAGAAGAATGGCAGAGAGGAAGAGGAGCGCCGTGTGGCTAGATTTTCATGCCGAAAATGCAAAACCGGCAGGCTGTTTAATTTGTAAAAAGACTGTAAGATGCAGTGGTAACACAACACATTTATGCAAGCATATGAAAATTCTGTACTTGGTTTTAACGTATTAATATCCAAATGTAAAATCACAAAAATCCTCCCTAATTATTAAAAGGTATCGTATCGGTGATACTGGCCCTGTATTTACTTTGTATTGGATCGATACCAAATCTTGGTGCACCGCTAGTTTAAACGCCACAGGGCACCTTAAAGTTAGAATCACTTTTTGATGACACTATCAAATAGTGATCATGCTAAATACTTGTGGATTAAATAGTGGTACATTATGAGTCCAGAAGCAGCTTTGGGGCATTTATTCAGGTTTTCACAGCAATTCTTGCCCACAAATATGGCCACCAGAGAACGGTTGTATTGGATTATCTTCAAACCCCGCTCATGGCTGACAATTGATCAATTAATAATATTGATGACTTTGCTATGCTTTGTAAGCCATCCCTGTGAGCCAGCATGCCCCCCCCCCTATTTACTGAGTGGGAGATGACCAGTTTAACTAGAAACGTTTGTGTGGGGGTTTATTGTTTGTTGATACATTGATTCGATAAAACTAAAAAAGGAAGCTAGAAGGGCATTGCGTTGCCCTTAGAACACATTTTCCTGGGGCAAAAGAGTTGTATAACATCATTCTTAGAGGGAAAAGGTTGGCTGAGGTGTGTGCTGAAGAGCTTAGACAGCTACACTGACTTCCTCTAGCTAATATTTGATAAATAAGAGGCCTGACAGCAACCTGACAAATAGGTGTTTCATGGTTAGGTTTATAGGCTGGTGTGTACAGTGAGTGGACATGACATTTGTCTCTGAGGCAAGTCGCTTTGTGTGTGTCTGTGAGTGTGTGTGTGTGTGCGTGCGTGCGTGCATGTTTTCTGGCTGCAAATTGTCTTTTGTCATTATGAACGGATGGACAGCTTGAGGTAAATACAGAACGGAATGGAAAAACTAACATGAAGATGGATAAATATACACGCAACAGATCCACACCACAAATGTATTTTAGGTAACTGGTCTCTTCAGTACTCAGACAAAACTCCAGCCTCAAAGTTTTAAGCCTTTAAATTTAACAGACAGCTATTACTTCCCGAGTATTTGTGTAAAGATTTGAAAATCTTTGTGCTGTTGCAACACAGTCTCAATCCCAGCACGTTAAAAAAACAACGCTTGGGTCAAGGGGCTTTGGCGTTTAGTTAATAACGGAAAAAGTCTCTTTTAGCGTCTCAGTCAGACTCAGGGGGCTTTCAACTAATTCCAGTGTAATCCCATCAGTGGCGTTATTTGACGCTCTGGTAAATTTTTCAACACACTGGGGCGGGACCCCTTGGCGTCACTTTTTGCCGCTCTGGTTGGGGATCGATTTGGTGTCATTTTTTTTAAATGAGCAGGGTATAACCACTTAGTCATGGTTAGGAAAAGATCGTGGGTTACAAAGTTGAGGTTGTAACCCAAAGAGGTTACAAAATTTACGTTTCAGTGACACGCGGGACAAGAACGGGACACAAACTGTTATCTGTTTAATTTATAAAATTAGACATGCTTTGGCACCTCCTCCACTATGTGATTTTATAAATTTTAGATCCAGTGAGGTTAGGTTAACTAGAGGGGCAGTGAGGGACGACTGCATTATCCCACGGAGAAAAACAGCTTTTGGTCAGGCTGTCTTCTCCGTAAGAGCAGTTCAGTCTTTGTCATTCTTTTCATTCAAAAAGAATGCAAAAAAATGTCCGGTAGAGAGCCATACTTGTGGGCACTAATGTTATCTGTTTGCATTTAAACGTTATATAAATATTTTACTGGAATTGTAAATACAATTCCAGTAAAATACTTATATAACGTTTAAATGCACACTATTATTAACAATATTATTAACCATAATGTGTTGTATGTAATTTTATCTTGTGATTTTATGCCTGTCATTATTTTAAAGGCTGCCTGTTTTACATCTGGCTGGGGGACTACCGATGAAAATTAGCACTTTTGAGCTAACTCGGGAACATTTACATTGTTTCAATGTTGATTAATGCTCACTGTCCCCTTTCAAAAATAAAGAAATTGAAAATTGAAATTGAAACAAACCCCGGTGAAAGTCCTATGTTTGACCCATCCACCACCCCAACCTGCCTCCTTATGCGGATTTTCGGTATCTCATACTACTCACTACCGTTGTCGCTCTTAATACGGTGCGTTCCATACAGGGTGATTTTTGCATCTGTATCTGACGCTGAGAGCCACTGACCAAGCGTCAGGATTTGACTAGTTGGGAGCGAGAACAGGTTGGCTCTTCCATTTTTGGTTCACATTGTTTCTACTCTAAGACTAAGAACATTTCTCACCTCCACCCGTGAGACGTTTTGGGGGTAGAACTTCTCAATGATCTTCTCATCTCATGTAGCAATTTTAACTTTCTGACTTTTATATTTCTTTGGACATTTGAGCTTTTTAAACACACTGTAGGAAATTAGCATTGTAGCGGCGTGGAGCAGAACAGAGGCAATTGGTTTTCTAAAGTAAACACTGCTAAGCACGATTTTCTACAATAATGGATGTGACAAATTACCAATGCTGGATGCCTCACAGTGAGACAGACAAAGCATTTGTGACTTAAGGTGACTGTGTGTGTGTGTGTGTGTGTGTGTGTGTGTGTGTGTGTGTGTGTGTGTGTGTGTGTGTGTGTGCAAATTGTCTTGTCATAATGAACGGATGGACAACTGGAGGAAAACGGAGAATGTGTGTGTGTGTTCGGTGTGTGTGTGTGTGTGTGTGTGTGTGCGTGTGTGTGTGTGCGTGTGCGTGTGTGTGTGTGTGTGTTCATATGTTGTAAATGTGGAATGGGCAGCTTCCAGGAGGTAAAACAATTTATGATTAAGGATATGATTTAAACATGAGATGCTCTCTTTCTGAAATTACTGTTATAATCTAGGGAAGATTAGTCCTGTGTGTGAGAGAAACATAATTCATTATAACTTAATTGGAAATCCCTCATTTTGCCCTTTCACATAGGTTAATGTAAATTTCTTTATAAACATTAAAAAGTAAGAGGAAAACCATGTGTGGGTGGGTGTACGTCTGTGCGTGTAGCTGCTTCATTTGCAGGAGCTGCAAAGCCAAAGCTGTAAAGCCATTACCGTACAAACAGCAATTAGCCTCCGTGTGAACAATTGCTGTTCCGTTTCCTAATTACTGAATTACAACCAGGAGATTAACGATGGTTAAATAAAAAACAATTAAGAACAAAACAATTAAGGCCTTTTTTCTTCCCTCCCCCCAGAGCGATTGCTTCTCCCCAGTCATGATAAGTCTTTTTTTAAAGGCTTCACACAACTTTCTGCGTGTGTGTGTTCAGCTAGTAACGGTAGGAATTTCAGGCTGCGAATGTGATGTTCCCCAGAAGCTAAATTAAGAGGATATTAGTTATGAGATCAGGAGAAGAACAGCGAGCCCTGAGGAGTATGGGAAAGAGATGAGAGATTTGGGATCATTAGAACAATGTTTTTGGTTTTTTTTCCTGCTTATCAGGCATTGCTCTAATGGATTTGAGCCATTCCAGTTTATCGCAGGCATGTTGTTGGAAACAAAAAATGTGAAGCATCAATGAATTATTAGTCGTAGTGGCTAGGGCAAAACACACTGTTCTGAATTAGTAGAACATGGAAGCCCTCTTGAAGGGAAACAGCAGTTTAGAATGTTGTTTTGAAATAATTCAAACTCTTAGGGTGCATTTATATTTGAGGAATTAATAAAGTATGTCAGTACATCCTGTGTAGTTTTTCCTGCTGAAGGGCACAGTGATAAGACACGGCTGTTGATTGGTGCAGTTGTGAATGTTGCAAGGATCAAACCTGTGGTCCAGGGATTATAGATTGAATGTGTCTCTAAATACTATCCTGTTCTCTTAAGGCAGTGTGGCTTAGTCAGTTGCTGTGCTGAAGCTCAGTTAAAGTTGCATTATTCAATTTTCTCAAAACCAGAGGGTAGAAAAATATCAAAACATGATACACATCAAACACCATCCCATTTGCTTTGAAATGGTTTTTTTTTTTCTGGTGTATAAGGAAACAGTGACTTAGTTTTATGCCCAAGAGAAACATTGTTATTCATCTGGAGTCATCTTTCTGGCTATCTGACGAATGCATGCCCAATATTTGGTCTACTTTTAGCTCTGGTTTGGTCTCCACCGATTCCAAAAAGCAAAATATGGCTCTTCAGCTGCTGGATTTTCCACCTCCTTCTCCAGAGTGTTACTAAGTGTATCTATCTAAGCTATTCATGTGGAAACAGCTGTCACCAGGGTTTATTGAGACGTTCTGAGGCTGAGACTGAATTGTTTCTCAAGACGAAAACAATACAGAAATAAGAGGCCGAGAAACTCTCTAGAGCAGCAGAGATGGGTGACTCGTTGTGTCTCACCACAGTATAAGCAACCATTTCCCTGTTTTCATTTGGTGTTAATCATAAAAATATGTATTATTGCAGGTTTGGAGTCTCAACAGAAACTTGAAATAGATAATGGCAATAATCAGAGTGAAATGTTTTTCTAATAGGAGGAACACCCAATCCTCCAGGTTAACCCTGGTTATAATAACTAACAACAAATATGAGGCGCTTTTCTCCGAGCTGCAATATATTGATACGTTGATCGTACCTAACATGTAAGTAAAATGTAAAATGATTTAAATGTAATGCTGTTTATATGTGATACGGTCTCACTATCTTTGAATATTTATTCTTTGTTAAGTTTTTTTTGTCTCCATGTGCAGTGATAAATAATTATTGCTCCAATGTTTCTGCACTGCAGTTTCTAAAACCACCTGACAAACACCGGTGTGGGTTGGACTCTGATTTTGTATTTTCTGTTGGAGAAGTCAGAGATTCCATCAGTGGCCAAATCACCTTCTGTTCACACTAAACAAACTGCTGTGGTCAGAAATATCAAATGAATTATTTTCTGTGAGCCAGAGGGTCTCTGTCTGGAGAGGCTGACAAGACACTGAGTTGCTTTAATAGCTACAGTATCTCGGTCATGAACTGACTGGGTTTAGGTTGGATCAATACTGTATGCACTTCGCTGTTAAACAAGAATCTCATTATATTATACATATAAATTGAAAACATTTAAATATAACGAAGAGGATCAGGGCCACGTGAAAAAATGTATTTGAGTTCTGACTTTAAAGTAAGAATTTTGAGTTTATCATTAATTTGATAATTTCTGACTTTTTTTCTCCGAAGTCTGAATTTATTCTCAGAACTCTGACTTTAAACTCAGAACTCAAATAAATTTTTTTCCACATGTGGCCCTAATCCTCTTCCGTATAAATACATTTTTACAAATGGTGTTTTTTTTTCCACTCACCATCCTCCTCTGTCTGTTTGACTATCTCCTCGCTCTCTTTGCTGCCCTCGGGGTTGGCCAGGACCAGCCGCAGTCTGACCGTGACAAAGGGCCTCAGCCCCCTCAGGGTGTAATGTGACGAGGTCTGGATCAACTCCTCTGCTGCAAACTCCTGCTGGTTAAACACATACTGGTACTGCACCTGGAAAACAGAGGGAGGGAGAGACATGAGATTTATTCCACTGGAATTTGGTAAAGAACAAGGTTTACCAATGCAGCGCTGCTCTTATTTGATGCACTTAACCCTGCAATGCTCTGACAGAATTGCCAAGTAGAGAACTTGACTTTACTGTGCAGGTCCAAACTGTGAATGTTACAAATCACTAATGATCTTGAAGCAGTGGTGTTGCTAAATTTGCACAGAAAAGGTTTGTCAAAACCCTTGTGAATAAAAACAACTTAGAATATTATATTGTAGTTTAGAGGTTTGAAGATCCACCTTCATTAGTTATAAAATAGAATACACTTTATTTTCCCAAAGGGGAAATTTGTCTTGGGCATAGTGCTACAATCTGTTGCTTCAAAATACAAACTTGTAACAGAGAAACCTAAAAACCTAAAATCAACATGAAATCAACATAAAATCAGCATAAGATCAACAAAAGACATCTTAGGACATAAAGGAAGGACACATGATGTACTACCTCTGTAAGTGACTTTTGTGAATTAAAGTGCTTTGTGCAAAAAGTCATGTAATTTGCTCTGTTGTGCTAAGATTTACCATTGGAGTTCAGCAGCTTGATAGAGGTTGGGATAACTAAATACGTTTATTTGGTTTACATCTTGGCACACGGAATCTTCTCAGTTCATATTCAGGAAAGACAGGGACTCTGCAGTAATTTTTTTTTCCGCTTGTTTCCTGACTGCTTGCTCGTACAGGCTCTGTATGGGCTTGTACTCTTTCCTCCCCGTTATTCTCATAGAATACCACCAGTAGGCAATTTGAGGGGACTGAAGGGGACTATGATCCCGTATTTGGCAAAATAACCAAAATGTTAACCTTTCATCCCCTCTCTCCATCCCCTAGTAGCAGAGAAAGTGCAGAGGCAGAGGTGTTGTTTAGTTGAATATGTTAGTCTAGTCTGCCTGACTCCTTAATCCTTTATCTGAGTGAGGTTTGCGCAAGTTAGAATCTACGGCCCCGACCATGGCTCTGAAATATCAGCAGCCTAAATGTGTATTGATAAATATATGTCGCATTCCGTAGTGCTAAAGGAACTGACAGATTTGTAATTGCGACTTTTTCTCTAAGTCCCGCCCTCCTGTCAGTTATGTCTTGGATGTGTACTATTTTTTGAATAATAAAGCTAAGGGGGTATTCAAAAATACTTAACCAAAAGAGTTGTTCATGTGGTGATTTGCTAGTCACGGGGGGTGACCAAAACAAACCAGGTCTGTACCCCCTGTACTGCCTACTGGTACACATAATCCTTTCCTAGTAACATGATGTCCAATGTTGTGAGTAAGGTTTTCAATTTTAGTGAACTTTTTAAAATAATGCACTTGTCAAAATTTGACTTGACCTTTTATATAAAACAGGTTGATTTTGCCACCGATTCTTACGCCTGTCACATAATGCATTCATGTCCACAAAATGTAACTCGTACATCTGAGTTTGTAGTTACAGCACAAATTGTGGCCAGCTGTGCGTACCGTCAGATTGTAGCTGTGGCAGCGTGTCACAGCATACCCAAATGTCTCCCACTGTATAGTCAGCTGACGGGCTCTGACATCCACCACATTGACATTTTGGGGCCCTTGGACTGGATCTGAAGGAGAGAAGGACAGAAACAAAAGTCATTACTTCGGCTGAGCAGGAAATACAGTAGGTCGATACAAGGAGAGACTGTTGAGCAGTGGTTACCCATCTCATGTGGCTATACTCTTTGGCAAGGGACCAAGTTATCATCAGATTACAAGGCTTAGACTTCTCGACTTTAAATTACAGGACAATCTTTCTACCCTCTTACCCAGGCCACCCAGTTGTCCTAGAACTGTTCTTTGAAATGTACTGTACATTTGATCACCACAAAGACAGTTTTTGTTGAAAGTATTGTGCCATCCAGATCCAAAATGTTAGAACCAAACTAAAGCTTGATTTGATATGTACGCAGCAATATTTCACTATTTATCCAGCAGTTTCATCAGCTGTACAATCGTCAAGTTCCTCTCAATGAATTTTTCATATCATCATTTTCCATAAATTGTGCAACTTTCCCAAACAATTTATGATAGACACATTGTAGAGTATATGGCGTATATGAGTATGGCGTATATCCAGTAAATTAAAGGATATATTGAGTTCATCGCTCATGACATGCTATTTACAAAGTGACATACAGAAATCTGAACTCTTAAATTAATCTTGATATTGTTTAGAATAATTCCTCTAACACAATATTTTGTAACCTACAATCATTTCCTTCCCTAATGTTTGAGATTGCCGGCTACATCAGCCAGAAACAAATAAAATGTTTGTATATTTTACAGAAGCATAACTTTTAACATTCAGCAGAATCGGGTGGTGTATTAATTGAAACTCACTGTCAGTATTTTGGTTCAGTGCCTTGGTCAAGGCCGCTCTGATGGGACATGAAGGCTGTCCACAGGTTCTTGACCTATCTATTACTAACTGGAAAGTCTGTGTGACCACTAGGCCATGCTATGTAATTACAGGAAAGCCCATATTCACAAGCCAGAGATTACCACAGAAGTCCCTGTATTGATCGGCAGACATTTGGAGTGGTTATTACTGCCTTCGCCATATGTCACTCACACACACACACACACACACACACACACACACACACACACACACACACACACACTTACAAACACAAACAGCAGCTCAAACCCGCCCACACACACAGCGACACATGCACACACACAGCATTGTTCCGGCCATATGTTGGGCTCCCATCCCCAGGTTTGTGTACCACGGTTGACTGCACTCTAACAAGCTTGTTCAATTTAATCTTCCTGTCTCCCTAATTAGTTTCTATCAGCTACCAATTGCAACCAAAACAGGTCACTGCATAATTAGAGAAGCTATATTAACTGTACTTCTCCAATGAAACTGAAAACTTTACTCACAATGTGTGTGTGATTGTCAAAATCTGGAGAGAACATACACTTACACAGGAGAACAGGGTTTTGGCATTGAAGTAAAAACTCATTAATTATGTCTGATGATTGTTGGAAGAACAACTTAGCGAATTAATTAGTGACATTTGAGAAGATTTGGTTGTTCTCAAAAACTCAACATTGATCCTCAGGCAGGATTTTAGCCTCAAAGTTTGAAGATGTAGAAGTTTTTGAACTGATTAAACCTTAACAGTCAAACTCTGAAGATACATAACCTTATTTTTCAGTTCAGTTTTAGCTGTTGTTTGAAGATTTCAATTTATTTCAGCTAGTGGGATGACCTTTGACCTTTTTTATAAAATGTCTCAATTTTATAGTAAATGTTTTCTGTATAACATTTATACCATGGCAAACGTTGTGCTTCTCAAATAATAAAATAGACGTTAAAGTTCATTGAACAAAATTTTAAAATGAGGCAAAATGTGTGCATCAGAAATATTAAGCATAATTTTTAACTTTTTCTATCATCAGATATATATATATATATATATAATATATATATTTTTTTTTCTATAAATTGTCCAAAATCAATTCAGTAATTCTTAAAAGTCCCTATTAGGCTTTCTTGGGCAAAATATAGTTATCATTTTTAATTTTATAATTTTAATTTGGAAAAAGCCAAACTAATTGATGCCTCCTAAAGTAAAATAATCAACCCTCTAGAGTTAAAAGGAAACTTAACCCTTGATTTAACCCCACAACATTCTGTATGAAAGCGGTTGAGTGTATTATAAGATATAAGCTACTTACTGTAAATGCAAGATCAGCCTAATGAGACAAGATTAGACCACGGCACCATGGATAAGCCATCTTAGAGGCCATCTGAGACAAGTGTTTTGGTTGCCAGTGTGTGTTTTGTACATTTGTGTTCGTGTAAGTGTGTGTGTGTGTGTGTGTGTAATGCATTGAAAGATGTATGCGTTTGTGAGTTTGGGTGCAGACTTTAGGCTCCCTGTGGTGCTTTATGGTTTAAAGAGTCTGTGTTTGTACTTTAAAGACCAAAGCTTATAAAGTAGTCTAACCTTGCCGGATAAGACTGGAGCAGACTGACATTTGGCAGCCAGGAAAACCGCAGGAGGGAGGTGATATAACCAACGTATGACACAATCCTCAGGTCAGCACAGCAGGCAATATGCTTTCACAGAGCCCACATACTATCCCCAGAAAATAGGACTTAACTACATCTGACTGAGACTGGTGCAGATGGGCCAACGCACTCAGCTTGCTGTCATTCCGTTTTATTAAAGAAAGCGGTGCATGTTGTCAAACTACCCATTCTGACAAACAATTCTTAAGACATCCAATTAGGTGATATAATTACTTGTCTGGCAGGCAGCAGGACATTTCCCAAACTTTGTAATGGATTTTCCTAAAATGTGGTGGGCAGATTAATTTTGAGCCTATGAACCACTAATGTGAGTGTTATGTGATGTGAGATTTCCATCATTTGAGGATGGAACCATGCAGAGATTTGATTGCAAAGTCTAGTATGAAGTTAGGAGTCCAGGGAATACCTTTTTTGTAACCCAGTGCATGCTGGGATAGCTCCGGCCCCCACAACCCCTCACCCTGGTGGTTAGAAAATTGATGAATTGTATTAACAATAATGATGTAGAAAATATTTTAGTACAGTAGATGCCTTTACTGATAACCCGATTAGAAGTGCAAACATTTTAACAAAGGACGCTCCAGTGGGAAACAAACACTGAGAAAGACCTTGTTCAGAGTCAAACTCCTTTGGAGAACAAATGTGAAGTAACCTGTAATTATGCATGCTTAAGCAGATCAAGTGGTGTACCTATAATGAACGCACACAATGTAATTCCTCAATTACAGAGACATAATCACTCATCACTGAGCCGGAGAGAGAGAGAGAATGAAATTAGCAGTTTTCCCCAAGAAAAGCAATAAATCAAAGCTCCTCTCACTGCAACAACTAGTTTCTGCAAAGACTCAAACTATGTTAGCAAAATCAGATTTATGCTCAGAGGTCTGGAGAGGAACAGGCCAAAAACAACAAATAGCAGCCAACCAAATCCCCCTCACCAACCATCCACTACCGCTACCACCCACTTAATCCAGTGGTCTATCAGTTGGGTATGATGGATGCTAATCTTTCAGATAATCTAGCTGGGGCTCGGTTGGAGGCCCTCTAAACAGATTGCTCATTTCTGTTTGGGGTAAACACTGGTGGCGTGGGTGTGGGGAGGTAGAACCAACAAACAAAAAAGAGACAGAGAAAGCAAAGAGTCCACAAGTCACTTTAAACATTACGTTTAAAAGCTTTAACAAGTATCGTGTTGTGTTAAATACAGCCATTCGCATTTCTGTAGATCAAATTTACACGTTTCCCTGAGAACTGCAGATGAAGGGAAAGACGTGGATGGAGTGAGAGATGCTGAGAGAGAGAAATTGGCTGGAAGAGAGCGGGAGAGGTTTTGTGAATTATAACTCTGTTTACATCGTTAGGTCGATTATGGTGTCTCCTGGGCTGCCCTTGGTCGTGACAAATGCCAGATTTGCCACATCATCCATCTGATTAATCCTCTCTTCCTCCTCTCCTTCCCTCCATCCACATGCCTCCTGAATTCATCTTTCCTCCATCCATTTCAACCTCTTATTTGCAGTCATTCTAGGCCTCTCTTAACCCACTAGCACATCAAAGACGGATAATGACATGGAGATGAAGAGACTGACATACAGTAAGATGTTAAAAACTGCAACAGAAAGAAAAGCTCAGCAGAAGTGGGTTGAAGTGTGAGTTGTACAAAACTAACAAGCTGGATGGGGGGCATGGATGAATGACTGATAGATTGACCAGTGAAAGGATAAATCCACCAATGGAGGAAAGAAAAGGTCAGTTATGTGTGCATGAAAGAAGAGTGAACAGTCATACCTCCAGAGGACATAGCCTGGCGCTGGGTGAGGCATCCACCCTCATTAATCAGAATGGGTCAAGGGTTGCCATGTTAGCTATCACACACTGTGAAAGGGCAGTTTAGATGGCACAGCTGGCACACAATGTGACAAGGCCAAACCGTGAGGCATGTTGCAGCCAGACGTGGCCTCCGTCTCCCCTGCGGTGGACCAGGGGATACAAGTGGCCCTTGACATGCCCATTAAAAGGACAACAGAGGCTACAGCTGGCCAATGGCTTGCTAGCCTGCCACTGAAAAAAACAACATGGACTTTAAATACCACTCGACTGCAGTGTTCTAGTCAAAGACCACCTAAACCGAGACCAAGTCATCACCAAGCCCAAAGTGTATTGAGACCGAGAAAGACCAACAACTTGAAGGGTTGAGACCGAGTCAAGACCAAGACCAGACCTGTGTGAGTCTCACACTGCATGACACGATCAAATGCTAACCATAGGCACTCCTCATATTGATCTGAAAGATCCACATTCCCCACAGAAAACCAATTAAGATTCTTCTTCATTCACCTCTTTTATTGCCATATGTGTATCACGAGAAATGCATTGATAAAATAATCAAAAGGAAGTTGTGGTCTTGAATAAAAATCCAGAGTCCTCTTTATCTGAGCCCGAGACAAGACTGAGTGAAAATGCGGACGATTCCAAAACAAGAACTTCAAAAGGTGGTCTTGAGACCAGTCTTAAGACCAAGATCAATCTTGAGTACTACATCACTGCTTGACTGCATATTATACCAGACTGTTACTCTGGTCTGTATGTGTTCTTGCTGTGCTATGGTCATATCAGTTGAAATGCTTAAAAGTACCGGATAAAGGACACTTGCATCAGGAAATTAACTGCAGTGCATGCTGTGGAAACCCTTTCAGAGTTGTGTTTAGTTGAAGATGGAAATGGAGGTAATCGCCCACAACATGTCTAGAATAGGATAATACTCATGGTTAAATGTATAATAACACAATCCGGGTCTTTTAGCACTGGGATTGACTTTTCCCTGACTTTTCTACAACTGTAGGCCGAACTGCCTGTGATCATCTACACAATGCCTGCTAAAATGCACGTATGCCGGTGGATGGTATCTGTTCCCTGCTGATTTGACCTGAGGTAGAGATAAACTTGTTTTGCCTGCCTTTGAAAGTACTTAAGGGCCTATTGGATGTTTTGGCAGGTAGATATCTAGTTCAGACGAGAGCCTAGTGAAGCATTGTGTTTTGGGATGCCTTCCTGAATCTGATGAATGAGGAGCAGAAATGGAGCCATTAATCCAAAGACTTTAGGGAGCCGTTCCAGGGAGAAGAGAGGAGGGGAGGAAAAGGAGGAGTAGAAATCAATCTTGCTGCCTCCCTACGCATGCCATCCTCCTCTATGTTGCTCTTCTGTTGCGTCTGTTTGGGTCTTATTCTATCCCAATCTCCTTATTTTTACGTGTGCTTTTGCCATGCTATATTTTTCATTATGTCTTCGTTGTCTATCCGTTTATTCGTTTCTCTCATCGGCTCTCCATCATCCCTCCTTGCCCTTTCCCCATCTGCTTCTTCTGCTCTTTCTCCCTTATCGGTATCTCAATCACTCACTTACCCCTCATTTGACGTCCCACTTTTGCACAGTCTTTGCTCTTAAATTCTACATTACAACCCTTGCATGGCTTTTCATCTTAAATTCAAGCCATTCTAAGACACATTAAGGTTACATTTGTTAACGTGGTGAAGATGGAATCAGTTTGCTGTGTCAAACAAGTTCGAAAAAAGCCTTCTGGCATTTTCAAACTTTCTCGACAATCCCTTTACTCACCAGAGATTTTCCTCGTCTGAAATATTTTCAAAATGTCATGATGATTAGAGAACCTCTATATGGTTTGGTGGACCTCAGGAACAATAGTTGTTACCGAGGTAAAAGCTAATATTATTTCCCTTGGAGACACTGGTCTGCAGTCTTATCTCCATTTGGTAAGCCATTTTAATCATGCGCCACTGTGAATGGCACAGTTGTTACAAACGTTATGAGACAAGTATTGTGCCTTTGTAAGTGTGGAATGATAATGATTTTCCACCCCAACCCGACGATTTATACTTCACTTCGAGCAAACCATTTACATATACTGTAGCCTGCTGCATCTGTCTTCAACTTAAACCATATCTTCAATGTGAATTATGTTCAAGGTATGGCTAGGGTTAGGACTAAGGATAGGCTGGATCAGTACTGGTGCCGATACTGACCTTGTTATGTGGTTATCAGGTATTATTATATGAATGAGAATCAGAAAAGGGTTTATTGTCACAATAAGTTACACTTCTGTGAAATTTCCCTTGGTGAATGGTGCATATATAAGCAAACAACCAAACAATAAACATTAATATGAAATAAACAATATGATATGACCAATATAATATGACCAATCCACATTAAATACTGTGTTTTTGTTAATGTCATATACAATTCTACGCTCCTGCTTTCAGTTACATTCAGTAAGACTCAGCAGGCCACCGAACAGTAATCCCTGGCTTAATGCTACCTTAGAAAAAAATTATTCTAATGAGTTCCATGCAATGAGGTGTTTTTATTTTAAATTTGTGAAAAAGAGCTCTAGTCCTGGGTCACTACACTGAATCAGCAGAAGCCCTGAGTTGAGGAATTAGAAGAAAAACAGTTGGATCTCTAGTTAGGAAACTAAAACACCGGTTTATGGTTTGGGAAACATTGTGGTTACGGTTAATTAAAAGACGAATGTTAATTTCAGGTCTGTGACTAGACTTACACTCCATTCTCCTGCATCCACGTCAGACTCCATGCATGCACCACCCTGGCCTACATGCAAAAATAAACTCCAACAGTCGGACTGATCTAGATAAATCAATAATAATCAATCAATAATAAATCAGTTATAACTACGTAGGTAAACAACTTTGTGAGTGTTTCCCAGTATACCGGGCTGGGCAGCATTGCTAAAAGACCCTTAGACCCATGCAGCATTAAGTACTCCTAATCAGTCTTCCTGCATTGTCTCCTTAATATCTACACCCCCAAAGGCAAAGACAGGAAAATATGTATAACATTATTACAGGGAGATGAACTGTAGATGTATGGAGCATTGCAAGCCTATGTACTCCAAAGATATAATTGCACACCACCTTTTTCTAAGAGGGTGAGCGAAAATAGCAGGTGCGCTTCAATACGCCGTCATTGGCCTAGCCCACATGACCCTAACGATTCATGCTGGCCTTTACAATTGTGCCGTCAAAATAAAGCCCTGTGTCTCATTCTCTCTCCATGTCCTCTCATGCCTCTGCTGCTCCCTCTTTCTGTCTTTCTGTGTCTTTGATTCTTTCTCCTTTCTGTATTCACAAAGGCCTAAAAGGCAAAAACATGAAAAACGAGAGTCGGGGAAGAGTCGGAGTCAAAGAGAACACACGGGGAGCTTCCCTCTGGGAGAAACACGGCAGGGACAACTTTCTGTTCCGGTGCGCGCGCTCTCTCTCTCTCTCTCTCTCTCTGTGTGTGTGTGTGTTTGTGTTTGTGCGTGTGTGTGTGTGTGTGTGTGTGTGTGTGTGTGTGTGTGTGTGTAGGGAAATTACATATTACCAAAGCTATGCTGGCCAAAGGCTAGAAATACAATTAATACTACAGATCCCAACAGCTCCCACCACAACACACACAGAAACACAGGCACACAAACACAAGCACACAAACACAGGCTCACACACACACACACACACACACACACACACACACACACACACACACACACACACACACACACACACACACACACACACACACACACACACACATCCCTGAGGCTCCTGTAGCTTCAGCTTTAGCTGTGTGACTGTTGATATGTTGCAGAGGTTGCACTTTTAATCTGCATCCTCAAAGCTAAGAAATAACAGCCTAACCTCTACCTAACACGCACACACACACACACACACACACACACACACACACACACACACAGACACACACACACAGAGATGCAAGCTCTCCCGTGACGATGACCCTCCGAGGCAAACAAGCAAGATCAGACGAAAGCCCTCATGGAGGCTTTTGCCCTCCTTGGATTCAACAAAAGTGTGTGTGTGTTGCCTGTGTGTAAGTGCACGTTTGTGTGAAGGGTTTTACTGCACTTTCCAAAACTGATGTACCTCTAATCCCTTTCACATAAATAACACATATGAGTCCACGTGTAGAAACACACCAACAAGCACACATTCCCATCTTCATCAAAGCACTTAAAGACATTCTTAGATTCACCTCATTAATAAAAATAAAAGTGAAGTGTGAAAAACTTCATCACTGAAGTATCTCAATAGTACCCTCATCAAATTATCAGCCTCTTAATCATGACAGCTTTAAGAATGTCATTAAATTGGATCATTACCTCCACACGCACACACACACACACAGAAGTTTTACGCTACTTTGTTCTTTTCAGACAAGGCATTAATGTTCACCTTAATCTACACGTGCAAACAGATGTAACAATTAAATGCACAGAAACAAACAAAAAACCTAAAATACAGATACAAATACTCATTCACAACACACACACAGACACACACACACAGAAGCAGCAGCAGACAAGGCGACGCCCTGTAGCTTCGTGACTTGGATAAATTAGATTAAATCGACTTGTACCAGATGCCTTTTAGTGGATTTTAATTATGTCTCCCTGCATGGAACCAACGACTGAGAGTTAAGCCATAACTCACATCATCGGAATTAATGGCAGAATTCCTTTAACTTTGGAGCACAACTAAAGCCCATCCCCCGTCAAGATTTTCAGCCCTCAAAATTAACTTGTAACCTTTAAGAGAGCGAAAAAATAACTTTATCGGGACAATGAATTTAGGGAAATGGTATGTATATAATTATATATTATGTTGTTATTATGTTTTATTTGTTATAAACTTGCATGTTAAAAGTCCACATTCTTAGGTTCTTCTATGTGTTTCTTTGTGCTGCAGTTTTGACCCTGTACTTCATAAACATTGTCCGTCATTCAAATAAAGTAAGCATTATTGTGGCGTCTTTTTCTTTGGGTGATAGTTATCTATCTATCTTAAAGATGGTTTATTTTGCTGGGGCTTTTTGTCCATTAGGCCATAGAAGCGTCTGAAGCGTGTTCATGCTAAACACCTGATTTCTTGATTCTTATTCCAAAAAAATAAAAACAGACAACAAAAACACTGCATATTATTTTCTATGACATGCCACGTCTTTAAAAAAAAATACTTTCCAGGATAATCGATGTTCCACCGGATGTCCCTTACCTTCCGCTCTGTGTGTGTTTCCGTTCTTAAACTACTTTCCATATGGGAAACAACAACTAGAACTTCCGAGCTAGCATGCTACACGCTGAAAATGGCAAGTTCTGAAGAAAATTTAAATAGCTCACGTTACTGTGTTGTGTGAACAGTTAAAGGACAATTCTGGCGCAAAATTAACCTAGGGGTTAATAACACATGTGTACCTAGTCGAAAAATAAATCGCTATGTTATACCACTAACAAGGCTCAAAATAGCACCACACTTCCATGGTAGCATAAAGAGGGTCGATTGTGATTGGTTTAAAGAAATGCAAACAACCTAGACCGTATTTTGTTTTTTATCCTATCCCGGAATGTATCTGTGGTTTAATCAGACCTTACTCCCCAGTACTGTCGAGATACTGTAGGTCTGGCTATGCGAGACTACTGATATAATTATTGATATTGTATGTAAATGTTGTAGAATTCTATTCACTTTCTACTCTATAACCAATCTTTAATTATTGGCGGAATAAATGTTTGTCCCTTTAAGCACCCTTGCAGCCAACATGCTGCTGAGTAAGAAACTGAATCCCTGTCAGCTTTAAAGCCACTGTTCAATAGGAAACCTGACCTCCAACTTTTCTCAAGGGGGGTAAGTGAGAACACAATGCTTTACCGGTCTCCACAAGGGTCAATAATGCATCATATCTACACGTGTAGAATAATCTTCCATGGTTAGTGATGTAGTCCTTCAGCAGAATGGATACTGTGAACTTATATTGTGATATCATAGGCAGCAAGAAGTAGAAGAAGAATGCTCTGAGCCAAAACCACGCGGTAATGTAATTCAAAATGGAGCGGAAAGGAAATCTATTTCAAATTCTGCTTTATTAAGACCATTGCTGCCTACGGGCAGGGAAGGGACAATTGAGTTGTAGCAATTTGCAGAATGAAGGGGGCAAGGAAAGGAAGGGAGAATGGGGAGATGGGGGCAGAGCAAAAAAGAAACAGGGAAATAAGAGGAGAGCGGAAGGAATCTAAACAGAAACAAAGAGACGCAAAGAAGGACGGTGGGAGAAGACTCTTCGTAAACATGAAATGAAATATGACGGTGGAAAGACATACATAAAAAAAACAAGGCTGGTATAAGAAGGAACGAGGGAAGGAAAGAAAAAAAAAGGCAGACAGAAAGCGGCGACAGAGAGGAATAGAGGGTAAGGGAGAAAGATTTAAAGCAGCGCTATAATGAGCCAATTGATGGTGAGGCCCGGGGTTAAGCACCTGAAGCCAGCCAGTAATTGGCTGAGAATGACAGAGTGACAGACAGAGAGATACAGGCTGCAACCTGGAGGGAGAGAGAGATGGAGGAGGAGAGAGATAGAGGGAGGTGCTGAACGTGTTCATCTTCAGATAAAAAATGTCATTGCGTCCGGGAACGCGGAGAAGAGGATGGGAAATGCTTGAGGGTGTGGAATAAAAGCATGAATACAGCTGCTCGTTACAATAATGTCACCCAGCCAATTATATGCGTAACAGTCTGATTAAATTATGAAAGAAAATGCCGTTTTCTTAAACTCCTCGAGAGATTTTCATCATTTGGTGCGATGATACCTCCTGTGGGTCTTGAATGATGAATTATCTTTTAGGATGGAGGACCTTTTTGAAAGCTTTTTTTTTCTAGATCACTCAAGCAAGCTCCCTCGCAGGGCATTTCAGGGCTGAGGTTTGAAAGGAATACAAATGGATTCATAAGTCCTGATGCCACTTGGAAGACTTTTTGGAATTCTATCCATTGTTAATTTTTACAGAGATGAAAAAAATGATGTCCCCTTGATGTTACACATGTGCCGATTTATATCTATGTATATGTATACTGTGTTGTCATAACCATCATCTAAACGATTGTAATCTAAAGTAAGATGTATGGAATGATAAAGTGTCTTCCTTCTTCAGTGTTACAAAGTGTCATTTTATATCAACAAAGAAAGATAAACGTAAGAAAATAGCAAACACAAATGGGACAATAATTCAGTGGAAGGCCATACAAGCTTTAAAATCAATAAAGATCAAAAAAAACAAAATCTTGATCACCTTTGTCAATAAATTGGTGCATAAAGTGTAGCAAGTCTGCACTTAGAAACACAGGATAAAATGGACTGGGAGCCAATGAAGGTCAGCTAAAACCAGTGTGATATACCAATATTTTCTTGCTCATTCTCTACCAGCTGAAGCTGATAATTGGAACCCTGCCTGAGGATGGGTTGTGTTGAATACTGGCCTAGTTGAAAAAGGATAAAGGTATTGACATCATTGGTCAGATCAACAGTAGTATATAAAAGTGTGTGTTTCAGTTGAACAAAGCAGGATTGGACAGTCCTCTTACAGGATCATTGAAACACATGTTGAAATCAAATAACAGTGACTGTACCAATTTAACATTCGCTCCAAGACTTCCACATATCACTGTAAATTGGAGGCACAATTATGCAAATTGGAAGACTCAGAGTTGTGTTCATTATGCTGGTAGTATTCTGTGACATTCAGCACTGTATATCTGTAAGGCATGGTTAAAGGCAGGCCATGTTACTGACATTAAACATTTAAAGTGAAGCTGTGTGCCGACAGCGTAGGGATGGAAGAAAATGTTAGCAAACTCCCTGTGATGGCATCCAATTAATCTTCTAATTCTGAATCTCTTGCCACATTCTCATATTGGTCATACTGTTATGCCCCAGCACTTCACCTGATTTGTCACTTGCCCACATACCTGCTCCTCCTTATCTCATTCCACTCAGTATACTGTACACCTCCTAACCTGACACTGCTTAGAATATCAGCCAAGTAAAGACATTTTTACCACTATAGCCTCTGTCTGCTGTGTCTACGTTTAAGTCCACATGTCAGTCTTCGAGACTATTACAGACCTAGTATAAGCAACTATGAGGGTCCAAGAGTCGAGCCTTGCGGGACACCATACCGTTTGTAGGCAGACAAACAAGGGACATTAACTATAACTATCTGAGTGCAGATAGAAAAGTAGGAGATAACAATTCAACATTAGCAAAACTTAGACATAACTGTTTTTTTTTTCCCCCAGGAAATTAAGCAAAGTAATGTGGTCCACTGTATCTAATTTAGCAACCCAGTCATACAACTAATGTGCATTCTCATTTTCGTTTTGAGGGAAATGTGTGGTTAATGTTTTGAATCTAAACAAAACTACTCGGTTAGTTTTTATAAAAAGATCATTATTTGGGTTATAATAAGTAAGTTTGTTATGTAAGTTAAGTTACGTACAGAAGTTAAGTACAATAGTTAAAATAAGTCTACACCATTGATATTGGTATCACATGGGACATGGACAGCGGTCTCCTCGGTGAAAGTCCCATGTTTGTTGGACTGATCCATCCACCCGGATCTCCTACGGACTTTCAAAGTTCGATCAGTCCGATTGATCAAAATCAAACGTAATCCGGGACAAAACATGATTGAGAATGCAGTTTAGTTGTATTGGAATGTAATTTATAAGGAGACATAGCTCAATCCAGAGCCTAAAGGGCAAGAACTAAATAATGACCTGCATCATTTAGAAAAATGAAATTATTAGTGGATCTGAGGAGCGTCTCAAGACTGATAGTTGAGAACCCAAAATCATAGATAAAATGGTTACATGGTTAAATTCTTCACTAGTAGAATACTGGAGTCAATTCCTGTATTTTGAATAAATGAAGGACTTGAGACAAGAGGAAAAGGGACATGGAGTGGTTTATCATAGCTGTACCAACTTGAAACGCCTCTTCAAGGTAGGGCAGGTAACAACATCTAACAGGCAGGTAGATTTCATTTGACAAATGGTTTTAACTAGAGTGGTAAAGTGATGACTTTTAATTGGCTCAGTGAGGTGAAGTCAGGAATAACAGTGAGGTCAGGGGCAGCAGGTTGGAGGTCATTTTCCTTTTAAAGAAATAGAGAAATTCTTCACATTCTGTCATAAATGGTTCAGTGTTAAGAACGGGGGAAGAGATGATCACTGAAATTAACCTAAACTGTGGAGCTAGTGTCATACTATTAGAAATAGGATTCAAAACCCACCCCAAATTGGCCTTCAGGTATGTCATATGTCTGTTTCACTCATTAAATAACTTAAAGGAACACACCGACTTATTGGGAATTTAGCTTATTCACCGTAACCACCAGAGTAAGACAAGTCGATACATACCCTTCTCATCTCCGTGCGTGCTGTAACGCTGTCTGACAGTTCCAGCATTAGCTTAGCCCAGCACAGATCCTGCATGTAACTGGTTCCAACTAGCCTACTGCTCCAAATTGTGACAAAAGTGACAAAATAACGCCAACATGTTCCTATTTACATGTTGTGATTTGTATAGTCACAGCGTGTACAGAAAACAACGTAACATAAGACACAGCCATCTTCTAACAGTAAACAAACCGGGAACTATATTCTCAGACAGGCTTGCTGCGAGCATATCACTCCGCCCAAGTACTATATTCTTCCGCCTGAGAATATAGTTCCCGGTTTGTTTACAGTTAGAAGATGTCTGTGTCTCATGTTACGTTGTTTTTTGTACACGCTGTGACTCTATAAATCACAAAATGTAAATAGGAACATTTTGTCACTTATTCGGAGCAGTAGGATTGCTGGAACCATTCACCTGCATGTTCTGTGCTGGCCTGATGCCGCTGGAGCCGTCAGACAGCATTACAGCACGCACGGAGATGAGAAGGGTATGTATGGACTTGTCTAACTCTGGGGGTTACGGTGAATAAGCTAAATTCCCAATAAGTCGGCGTGTTCTTTTAACAGTGCGCGATGTGGTTGTACGCCAGTAGCCGACATTAAACTACGTCCCCCTGCCATTTAGCGTGGACGTTTAATTTCTTTTTGTTTGCGTTAACCTACTATTTTCTTGTCCCTGTACTTGTGTAAAGCTTCCAAGAGTTTCAAGAAATGCGCTATATAAATCAAAGTTATTATTACATTGGTTGCTACAACAATCTCTTAATGCTTTGGCTGGTGAGACAGTGACAGAGATACCCCGTTTAGCTCACGATACATCCAAAGTAGGCTAAGTTACTGTATGCAACACTTGAAATTCAACAATGCATCTGTAACATATTCCCTTATTGTAAATTAATGATTTTCTGTCAGTGCACAACATTCTTCACAGCTGTATGATCTCCTGCTAACACTAACTCAGCAATCTACAGTGGGTAATACAGAGGCGTAAAAACAATACCGCTGTTGTCCAAAGCGGCCGCTAGAATCAACACAAACTGAAAGTTACACATAGCCACTTTAACATAGATTTGACCAATGAAACGGTTAAGTGTTGGGACCAGTGCTGTGACTCAACATGATGCACACTAAAGTGTGGAGGACCACAGCCAGAGTTCTGCTGCAGTCACAACGTATCGGCAGAATAAACACTTTTATAAACTTTCCACTGTTTAAGCACCGAAGACTCTACAGCCAGGGATTGCAATGATGTCTGCAACAACACATGAAATAGTTACTGTCAAATCGACAAACTGTAGCAGCTGTGGCTGGCTCATCATACGTTCAGTTGACTGTTGGTGTGCAACACAGTCATGATTATCTTTTAGCAGGACTGACAACATTGGCAGATTGGCTGCCATATTTGCTGGTTTGTCTTTTGATGTTTGGCTATAGCTGAGCGGGGGGAAAAAAAAGAAGAGAAAAGCCTTTAAGGCCACGGTGTTTCTTTTTTTCTTTTTCTTTTTCTGTTAAGGAGTTATTTATTTTGTTTCTTTGTCTGTCTGCAGATCGAAGAGACAAGACGAGAGGACTTTGTGCTGAGATGCCGCTTTCCAAATGTCACAACACTGCCACCGCATCGAGCGAGCATCTTGCCGTACACCTACTGTGTCTTTGTGTGCATGACTCTCTCCTAAATATGGTGTGTGTGTTTGTAGTACAAGGTCTAACACCAAGGCGCTACAAAACCATTCAAGTCTTTGTGTGTGTGTGTGTGTGTGTGTGTGTGTGTGTGTGTGTGTGTGTGTGTGTGTGTGTGTGTGTGTGTGTGTGTATGTATGTGTGTCTTTGTTTCTGCCTGTGTTAAAGTGTCAGTGATTTTTGTCTTGTCCACCAGCTTAATGGGGGAGTATTGACTGGCGTCCCACAACATAGCTTCCCTTTATTGGGAACACAGGCAGCACAATGGGATTTATTGAATCCCGCTGGTCTTCAAGAAAAACAGAGGCAGACGTTTGGAGAGAGAATGAAACAGAGCTTGTGATCCCATAATCAGCTTTTGAAAGCTGACATGCAAATGCTACAGCAAAGCTAAAAATCCAGACCACTAACTTCCCTTAAATCCTGATTTTTCAGTGACTTGGGATGACGATTACTCTATCGGAAAGCTGCCGGTCGCTTGTGGAGCCGATATGGCATCTCGGCACCCATCGGCTAATCAGCCTGACAGCGATTTAGCAAAAACCAATGTTTCTGGGGGTTTGCGATGCAGCCAAGACTTTTTCTTCCGTGCGCCGGTCATTGTTTACACTCTGATTAGCAACTTAAGACACTTGAATGGCGTTGGAGTCGAGAGACGACATCTGCGACTGGATTATTTCTCTGCATATGAATGCAGAGAAATAAAAGCTTTTTCTATCGGCGATAGGTTCCGAGATTGCATTTTTGGCCAATCCGTTCCAACCCTTTTGCTCTCAACAACAACAGTCTAGCAGCATGCAACCAAAGCCCGCTCAAACAGGATCGGTCAATAATACTACTCGGACTACAAACGTAAACCGCTTCCGATACCAAAATCTTGGTCCCATTGCCTTACAGATTCTGCATACATTTGGAGATATCTGTTTATAGAGATTAATATGACATTAAGCCAGGTGTCGTACAACTATCGAGAATGTTAAATTAGCTGATGGTCTGGACAGGAAGTGTAAGGGTTGAGATGACAACATAGATCCCAAAAAAAAAAAAAACAGGGAGAGAAATAAAGGGAGAAGAAAGACGTATAGAGAATATGACACAAAGACTGAGAGATGCTCTCTGTACAGATTTTAGAGAAGGATTAATAAAAGGGAGACAGTGATGAGCAAACCTAAGAGAAAACGTTGCACAAACCCACATGGACTCGTCATTCTGAGGTGCATAAAACCTAACCTTGACGAAGGTCCTGTAGGTAAAGTCTCGATCGGACGGACTATTAAGCCACTTTGAAGCGCTCTAGCCTACATGCAAATTATTAACTCTATTGTCACCGCTGACGATGAATGAATAACATACAGTAAAGGCTCAACAAAGCTCTCATCAGCGTGGCTTTCATCCCAACTCAAATGTCGGGCCCCAGATCCTTCGCCACGCGAAAAGGACAGACTTAGTTTATTGTGTATGAATCTCAAATGTGGAGGGGGGGGACGACACAAGATTGAGTTTTGGCCTGGCAGACTTTAAAGTCACTCTTTTCTTTCAGTTCATTTCAAAAGGTGCTTTATTGGCAAGGAATAAAGAAGCACTTACTGCCAAAGCAAACACAATATGAGCAAAGGCAGATAGCAGGGATGGCAATGAGGCAGGAATAATGTCAATCTCTCCCTCGGTCTCTCGCATTATCCTCCTTATCTCTGTCTCTCTCTCTCTCTATCTATCTATCGCAAGCTCTCTCTATATCCCTCTCTCTCTCCCTGTCTCAATTCCCGTGTCATTCTTCTGTGTTGTTTCATTTCTTGGTATTACTGCATTTAGCTCTCTCATTTTTACTCCTTTGGCTCGCATCTATCTTTTCTCAATGTCTTTCCTCTGGAACTTTTTTTTTTTATCCATTCTTCATACCCTTCAATTTTCCTTGTTTTCCTTTCTCTAATCATCTTCTCCTTGTTCCTTCCCCCCACCCCCCCTCCCTCCAGCTCTCATCAGTAGTTAGAAACTGGACAAAGAACAGAGAGGTCACTGAAGTCTGCTGGCTACTCTTAATGAGCTCAACATACACACACAAAGAGACACAGCAAGATGTGTACTGCACACACACGCACACACACACACACACACAATCCCTCAATCTGTCCTCTATTGGCTCTTGTTATCTGCTCTTGGGAGTGAATCCCATTCACTTCTGCTCTGTTGGTAAGAGAGGGAGTGTGTGTGTGTGTGTGTGTGTGCTTGTGCGTGTGTACGTGTGTACATGTGCGTATCCAGATACAAGCTCCCAGTAATTAGAATGACAGACAGAGCCAGTGGAGCATGGAGCACACTACTAATGTTGGCCAGATTACCTGAGCTGTGTGTGTGTGTGTGACCAAACTAATGTTGCATTGATCACCTGCCTGCCTGGCTTGCTCTGTGTGTGTGTGTGTGTGTGTGTGTGTGTGTGTGTGTGTGTGTGTGTGTGTGTGTGTGTGCCTCCATTTAACTGCCCGACACAAACACAACTTTTTTTTCTTTTTTTTTCTTCACTGGGTTCATCATATTTGTCCTTTCAGTTCTCGTTTAGGTCTTTCTTTCAACAATCACATTTCCCCCTTCATCCTTTGACTCTCTCCATTCTTCTGTCTTCCAAAATCAAATCAGATTTCACACTGGATGCCAAAGGCGTTGGCACTACTGCCATATATTGCAATAGCAGGTTGTACAAAGGTTGTACACGAGATTTTGGAACATTTCTTGAGAGGAAAAAAAACATTTCTTCATGGAGCTGGCTTTGTGCATCGGGGCATTGTAATAGGAACAAGCCTTTCTCAAACCTTTGACAGTAAGTTGGAAGACTACTTTCCAAAACATCAGCGTATGCTGTAGCATTAAGATCGTTCTTCATTAGAATTAGGGGGGTTGCCCCAAAACCACTTAAACCACATTCAGAGTTAACTGATTTTAATGGAGCTCAATCCAGTTTCATGTCTCTCGCTCACTCTCTCTCTCTCTCCCCATCTTTTGTCCTTTCCTCTCATCATTTCTGTTTTCTTTTCCTCTTGATCACCTTTCATCCCTTAACTCTCTCTCTCTCTCTCTCTGTCTTTTTTTCATTCCTCCTTTCCTCTCTCTCTTGTTCGATTTCAACCAAGACTTTTGATCAGTCCACACACAGTATAGCTTGTCCACACACGGATACTGTTCAGTGTCTGTGTGTGTGTCTATGTGTGTGTGTGTGGAAGGACAGAACGGGGGATAGAGGAAAGAATGAGGAAAGGGCAGCCTCAAATAAAACATGCAAACAGTCACAGGAACCCAGTAAATCGACAGTAATCAGCATGCACTGACTTCCAAATAGCACACCCAAACAACTGAAGGTATCCCGCTCGTTATCACTGGGCCTTCTGATGGGTTATGGAAGAAAGCAATCAGCCTTCTGCCTCTGAACCGATCACATACACGCACAAAATCACACACAAAATCACGCAAATATTTAGCACATCACTTGGCCTAGCCGTGGAGTTGTGTGTTTGTGTGTTAAGCTTGGATTATTGTCGGTTTACAAGGATCAGAAAGGAAGATGAAGTGTGTGTTTTTGTATGTGTGTGTGTGTGTGTGTGTGTGTAACTTTTCTACTGCTCCAAACTGCTGTGCAGTAATGACTGCTCTCACTGGAGATAAAAGCCTGCCTGCCGCCTGCCACCTTTGGGTGTGTGTGTGTGTGTGTGTGCGTGTGTGTGTGTGTGTGTGTGTGTGTGTGTGTGCGCGCACATTTATTAGCCCAGAGATTGAGGCAGTGGGCGTTCGAGTGGGGAGAGAAGGGAAGAGAGAGTAAGCAGCCGAACCATTTCTCTCTATTATTTTGATGTGTTTCTTACAGTTTATTGTAATATACTGCAAACCGCTATGACAATATTGTTAATTTGTTGGACAGTGATACGGATAAATCACACTGGGGGGAAAAAAGGCAACTAGTTGGAAAGGGGGGGGGGGTTAAATAATAAAAGATTGATATACAGCTATGATATACAACGGTGTGGTCCTGGAAGTGAAAATCCCATTCATTTTCTCCATAAGGATTTTGATTATTAGCCAGAATGTCTAAACCATCCAAGGGTAGACCAACCACGAATTACGAGATTGTGAAAGGATGGTTTATGGGACCTGTAGAAGCCACAAATCTGTATGAAATCTACCTCGTTTTAAGAAAAACATGTTTTATCCGTGATGTCATAGAGAAGTACTTAACTCCCCACAATCAAAAGCGTAAAAACAGCGATATATCTGATTCGTGGAGCTCGCGGGTTACTATGGAAATGTCTACCTTACCCACGAATCTGTGAACCCGTGAATGGCTATTAGCGAGCTGCTACCGCTGAAGCCTCAGCCCATTCTGAGCCAGAAAAAAAAACGGAATGAGGACAAACCATTCCGGAACCAGAGCCGTTCAAAAAGCGGGCGGTCACTGTTGAGCCGTGTGTGACTTTAACCTTTTGTTTAGTTAGTCTTGCCCCGACTTCTTGCTCGAGATTCTCGCAGCGTACCCAGCTGTGGCCAGAAAAAGAAAAACAGCCTGCAGTCTATTTTTCCTTTTTTCTTTTTTTTCTGTTCACTGACCTACCTGCACCCCCACCCCCGCTGGGACTCCCCAGCGTGACCGCGGCCACGGCTTGAACACACTGCTAAGGGGAGGGGGGGGGGATAGAAGTTCAAAGATAACCGTCTACATGCTGTGGACTGCCCGGTATGTGGGAAGCACAAAATTAAAGCAGCTTGAAATTTCCAATAATACCTTAACCTGGTCGACTTAGGATTTCTTCCCATCACAGCAGAGGCCTGAGGGAGAAGTTATAATGGGGGATGAAAGAGAGAGAGAGAGAGAAAGAGAGAGATATGCTGATACCCGAGAGATATCCAGTTAAGCTGAAGAGGCCCTGTCTCCTTAAACTTATGTCAGTGTACAACTTATTTGCAGAGGCAAATACATTTTGTAGAAAATTGATTATCTTTGTTATGACATAAGGAAAAAATTGTATCTGTCAACACATATTAATTCAGGTATTTATGGTTCTGGTTAAATATTAGTGTCAACGCTGACTTGAAGGACGAGATGGGCATTCGCTTTTTCGGTATTCATTGTTTTTCAAAATAATCTATTTTTCCCTTGACTTTAACTAATTGCTGACTGGGAAAAAAGTGAGTGCTAAGTACAGGCAGCAATTATGTTTCCTCTCAAACTTATTTGCAAATAGTACAAGTAAGATAGGAAGGTAGAAGGATAGAGTAAGATGATACGGAATACAAGAACATGTAATGGGAGTGAACGATGACCAACAGAGAGGGATAATGAGGAGACAAGAAATGTTAAGGAAATATGAATATATAAAAGGAAAGAGTGGGAGAAAGCAAGCGGTGAAGGGGCGAAGCCCAAGTGGCGACAGCGGAAAAGCGAAGAGAACCAGTAAAGAGAAGGCAGTCTGGCCTCTGCCGGTCTGATCCAGTTGTAAATAGGTTTCCTATCCTCAGGTATCGTGAGGATCCTAAATATTGGAAGCTTGTTCTCACAGCAGTAGGAGAGAGAATGATCCGCAGGAGACAAGCTCAAAAAGATATTTACTCCTGCAGTAGGGTCGACTGGATTCGTTTGGCCAGTTTTTGGCATTCATGACATTTTCTGAAACGATAACAAAGACATCAGTATGTGTCTTAGAACTGTCTCGCCAGGATGGAGGGTCGATGAGAAAAGCTGATTGTATATGTGTGTGTGTGTGTGTCTGTGCGTGCGTGTGGCACGAAGGCCACATCTTTACACAGTGTGATTTAATGCCAACAGCCGGCTCTCTGTCGGACGATTCCTGATCTCACGGCGCCTATACATCACATCCTGTCCCTGTGTACATCGCTTCCTGTCACAGAGCAGAGGGAAAGCTGTGCATCAAATCAGAGAAGAGGCTGTGTGTGTGTAAGTGTGGAGTGGGCTTAGGGTAAATAAATCATGTTGTAGGTGTGTGTGCTTTAAAGATATGGGAGTTTTTTGTAATTACAAATTTCTTGGAAATGTACAGTACAGGCCAAAAGTTTGGACACACTTTATCATTCAATGTGTTTCCTTTTTATTTTCATGACTATTTACATTTTAGATTCTCACTGAAGGCATCAAAACTATGAATGAACACATATGGATTTATGTACTTAACAAAAAAGTGTGAAATAACTGAAAACATGTCTTATATTTTAGATTCTTCAAAGTAGCCACCCTTTGCTTTTTTATTAATAAGGGAACAAATTCCACTAATTAACCCTGACAAAGCACACCTGTGAAGGTAAAACCATTTCAGGTGACTACCTCATGAAGCTCATTGAGAGAACACCAAGGGTTTGCAGAGTTATCAAAAAAAGCAAAGGGTGGCTACTTTGAATAATCTAAAATATAAGACATGTTTTCAGTTATTTCACACTTTTTTGTTAAGTACATAATTCCATATGTGTTCATTCATAGTTTTGATGACTTCAGTGAGAATCTACAATGTAAATAGTCATGAAAATAAAGAAACACATTGAATGAGAAGGTGTGTCCAAACTTTTGGCCTGTACTGTATGTATAAATATGTATGTGTGTGTATGTATGTGTGTGTGTGTGTGTGTGTGTGTGTGTGTGTGTGTGTGTGTGTGTCTGTAAGTGAGTATGTGTAGGAGCAACTTATTTGCAGGCAAAATGGGAAACATTTTCTTCTAATAAATAGCCTTTATTTCTTTTGTGCTCGCCTGGCTTCCTCCTCAAACTCTGCTTCATTGGCCGTGTGTGTGTGTGTGTGTGTGCGTGTGTGTGTGTGTGTGTGTGTCACTGCCCTGTGTGCTACAGTATTACCCAGAAAAAAAGCAGGAGAAGACAGGAACAGAGAAAGCAAAAAGATGCAGAAGAACCCTAAAGGATTATGGGAAAAGATGAACAGTAGTGTGGCCATGCCATCAGGCCTGTGTATTTTATGTTTGGTATTTGTAGTTCATCTTTTCTTCATCCAGGAAACTTTTCTAATACTTTTCTAGATCCACTGACTTTCATCAACACATATCTCTTTCTCACACACACACAAACACAAACTTACTTTCATACCTTTAGCAAATTGTAAACAGGGGTTGATGCATATAAACTGTATGACTGTATAAGTGAAGCCCAAACATCTGGATTGCCCCTGGTGGCTGGCTGCGGTATAGGTCATAAACCTAACCCCTTCAATGTTAGCAGATGGGACATGGGCCAAACTAAAAAATCTAAGTACAAGTCAAATACATTTTTTCTAAGGTGGTTTCTGTCATTTTAAGTAGTTCTTATGACCATGATGTTTGTTCAAGTGTTCATTTTTCTGATAAGTTTGGTTTTTATTAATTATTTGATGCTATGAAAACAGGGTGAAACATCATGTTGCGATTGACTCAGGGTTGGTGAGGCGGGTGCATGGGCGGGACTTTGTCACTACTGCGCACAATCCAGGCTCCAAAATTACAAGATGGCGGTGCCCTTATCCGGGATATTTTGGGCATCGCTTTTGTGCAGTGGGAGGGAGCGGAGACTCGTCGTCCACCCTTATGGACTGTCTATGATTGTAATTGAAAACTTAAAGGGGCACTATGCAGTTTTGGCAATTTCTTCGCTGTTTTCTCACTTTTTGCTTGCAGGTTTCTCTATAGAGCTCCCCCTACAGCTTCGGAATATATATTTGCTGTAAAAACTCGTTGGCCACTCTCCCCCCTCCCATCTTCTCCCCCTGGTCATGTGCATTTGTTTTCAAAGAAGCCGGCGAACGCAGGGAGCCATGTCCACTGAGATTTTTTTTTCTCGAAATATTACCCTTCTCTCCCGGGTCCGTAACATTATTCTTTTGTCGGAGTAGAAACAACTTGCGTTTGCTGACGTCGAGCTGACAAGAAACTCTATGGCGGATAATGTTTCTGCTTACAAGTGCAACAGCAAGAACGCCAGGTCAGCATTGCATTTGCAGGCTTCTTGTTCGTCTCAGTCTCTCGCCGTTCTGAAAACGCAGGTCCTATGTTTACTCGTGTCTGACTCCTCGCTCGGTCAGTCTGCCGTTTCTTCTTTCTCTGTTCCTCCGACAATGCTTTCCAAGCTTTCTGCTTCTTCTTTTTTTTGGGCCGGCTCAGCCATGACGATAGTGTGAAAAACTCCATCGTGACCTTGTTCTTATAGCTAGCCGGTTCCTGAATGGGCGTATGTGTGCAGTGCCTGTGAAGCAATTCGTTACATAGCGAGACCTGCTATCACGCCATACTCACTGAAAAAAGTAATATAACCATTCCAATGACTCCGAAGATGTTCAGTTTAGGTAAATTAAACTAAAAGTGCATAGTTCCCCTTTAGGAAAACTTTAAAGGTATTGGCTGTTATTTTTCTCATTTAGCACAACATAAGTTGGTATGTTGTGCCCTCTCTCGTCATCTGTCCTCGTCTCTTTTATCTCCATGACGCCCTCTCTGCGTCTACCTCACCTCTCTCATGTATCTAAATAGCTCTCATCCGTTTCATGCTCTTTTTGTCGCCCCCTTCTATCTTATTCTCCCTCCACTCATCCTCCTCAAATGTCTCTCACTGACAGGTGGCATCAAGCAGGCCTTCGTTAAGCACCAATCAACAATATGGGAAAACTCACAATCACCCCGGCAACTCGTTACCGCTTAGACCCGCCGCCCTGGAAACAAACGATCAACACTCTGCGGTTGTCATTATTGTTAGCATCATTGATAGATTGTGATTTTTTTTTCTTTTCTTTCGCTCCTGCTTCCTGAGCCTCTCCAGCGGCAGTTATTTGCGGCGTTGCGGTGCTAATGAGGGTTATGTGTGGATGTCAAGATGGCTGCAATCAGCTTGTTGCTGAGGTCACATCTAAGGAACATGAGTGGGTTTGGCGCCGCGTGAATGACCGTTCCAGCTTTTTCTAATTTCACTTCAAAGGCTGTCATTCCGCGTCTTCATTAGTACTCTTTGTCGGTATTGTTGTTGTTGAAAAGGAACAAAAAGTTTTTGCTTTGAATTCCCGTGTGTTCCTTTATGTCTGCTTAACAACTCCTTTGGCTATGTTCCTTTCACAAGAGGGAGAAACTATATTTTTTAGAAGAAACATTTTCATCTGATCTGAGAATAAGGAGATTTCAATGCAAATGAATGTCTCTCGCTTGATTGATCACAAAACATTTGCAACGATTATAATGCAGGGAGGGATAAAGGCAGCTTCTCCGTTGGTAATTTGATTGGGAAACTGCTTAAAAACAATGTTGGTACAAATCTAAAGCAAGAGGGCGGAGTGAGAATTAATGAAAGGAGTCAGAAATAGCCATGTGTAGCACGTAAGCATTCTGAGTGACAGGGAGAGCTCGTCAGATTAGACCACCTCATTGAATGGGATTGAACGGGATGTTGTCTGAATGGAATGGAAAACGTGTCTGACACTGTGCATGATGTTGCGGCTCTATCATCATAACTATCGCAATGGTCCATATGTCTGAAAATATATGATCTAGTTCAGGGGCCTGCAAATCTGTGGCTCCAGGAGCCACTGGAGACTGCAAGGGTCCTAAGTCCTTACATTCCCCATTTACATAACATTTCAGGGCAACTGCAATGTGCATCATAGCCTACTTATGTCTATGCCCCTGCTCCTTATCCACTACATTTTTGCTGAACCTCAATAGCGGTCTTGAGTATTGAAAGACTAGCTATGGATTCCAAATCCAATGAAAGCCAAATTGAAAGACATTTCCACAACAATCGCACTGCATTTGTTGAAAAGTATTCAGCTGCGAATGAGAGAAAGAGAGTGATTTCCACACTGCTGCAGAAAGCAGAGCAAATGAACTTGAAGACAGGACAATGAAATGGTAACAAAAACATAACCAAATGAATGAATGCTCATTTAGAACTATTATTCATGTTGATAGGCTAAATTAGACTCAATAGGCTGTTACCTTCAAGGCTCAAATATGTTTTGCAGCTCCAGACAGATTTTTTATTTTTTTTTCATGGCTAAAAATGGTTCCTTTGATAGTAAAGGTCACTGACCCCTGGACTAGTTTGTTTGCTTTACCACGGCTTTCAACCAATAAGATCTATGCAGTTTTAGCTCGTGAGAATCTAAAACAATTATATGGTGTGCAGTACGAGATGCACAGTTCGACACCACCTGGATTCAGCATAAGAGGAGGATGAGAGGCTGTGTTTGGTATTTCACAAGAGAGCAACAACATTACAACTGAACTCAGGACCTGAGTATATATTTTAAGAATGGCCTTCACAATGTTCAGTGCTTATAATGTTATATTATAATGTTACAATATCAATTCCATCTAGTGTTTTAGGTTTTGAATTATAAATGACGCAAAAAGCAGCGGTGACACTATATAATAACCATCACTAATAAATGGTAAGTTGATAGTTAAAGGTCCCATGACATGCTGCTTTTTGGATGCTTTTATATATAGGCCTTAGTGGTCCCCTAATACTGTATCTGAAGTCTCTTTTATATAGACCTTAGTGGTCCCCTAATACTGTATCTGAAGTCTCTTTTATATAGACCTTAGTGGTCCCCTAATACTGTATCTGAAGTCTCTTTTATATAGACCTTAGTGGTCCCCTAATACTGTATCTGAAGTCTCTTTTGTATAGACCTTAGTGGTCCCCTAATACTGTATCTGAAGTCTCTTTTATATAGACCTTAGTGGTCCCCTAATACTGTATCTGAAGTCTCTTTCCTGAAATTCAGCCTTGGTGTAGAATTACAGCCACTAGAGCCAGTCCCACAATGAGCTTTCCTTAGTATGTGCCATTTCTGTGTCTGTAGCTTTAAATGCTATTGACACTTTACTTGAAGGTATCTATATAAGAGTGACATGACACTGTCATTAACATGTCATAAACATTATAAACAAGTCATAAAGGTTTATGATATAACGCTCCTTTTAGTAAGTGTCATTCGGTTTTTGTCATGAAAATTTTTGGTTAGGGTTAGAGTTAGGGTTCATGTGTCATAACTGTGTCATGACAGTGTCATGTGTTCATGACAGTGTCATGTCACTCTTATGTACAGTAGATAAATGTAGATAGTCAAAACTTTGTCAGTGGTTGACTATTGTTTTGTAAACCATCTATAAACATTATTTGGCTGGCTATTATAAAGTTGCAAGTAATGTTAATAATAATTAGTGAAAGATGAATAAGTGGTTAATAAACCATCAAATACCATTCATTTGGCTAAATTAAATCGTTTTTTGGTGATCTCTAAAAGAGATGTTTTTTGGATTATCAGTGCACTGATAATAGCTATCTAAATAATGTTAATAGATGCTTTACAAAGCATTCATTAACCACCAACAAGGTTATTATAATCATCAGTTGCAACTCTAAAGTAGAATTCCAATAATGTTTATTGAGGGTTAAAAATAATTTGGTAAATACTAATTATCATTTCATTGTTTAACAGTAAAATAACTTAACGTATGTTTAATTAACTATCAATTTACCATTTATTAGTGATATTATTATTATTATTATTATTATTATTATTATTATGAGTAGTAGTAGTAGTAGTAGTAGTAGTATTATAAAGTGTTACATAAACAGACTTTACATTATAAAGTCTGTTTATAGACCCCCGACGACATCTCCTTACAGTCCAGCACGTTTCATCCCAGATGTTGTAAAGTGTCATAGATAGCCCCCTGTACCCTTTGATCACACAGCGAGGCCTCGCCTCTGTCAGAAGATCTCTAATATATTCGGGAGTGGAGCCTCGCCTCTGTCACAGCATCTCTGCTCCTCTAGATTGAAAGGAGATTGTTTCTTTCACTTTCGATTCACTCAAACTGAAAGACAGTCAGAGAGCCAATGACCCAGCTAGAGAAATTGCAAAGACCATTTACCAAAGAGGTTTTCAGAAAACTGGACTGTCTTTGGTTCACATCCCCACAAAAAGATGGGAAATGGCTGTGAAATGACCACAACAATGGCTGTTGATGGGCACTTCAACAGCCATTGTTCGCATTTGTGTGAATTTGATCAATCACTATTGTTAAATCTGTGGTAGACACTATATATTTTAGTGTTGTTGGGCAATAAATCCATAATTACCTTTTAGCATATTGTAATTCAAGTGGTCTGAGAGAAAACTAGAATTCTGCACCTCCTCTTGGATTTTTTAGGCTTTAAAATCCAGCCCCTGAAGGGAGACCTGACTCCGACAGATGGATTGCTTCGCATTTGCTCGGCATATCCATCTGGGAACTTTGGGAAGGGGTGAAAATACAGGTTAGCTGATTGGATTAAACCATCTGTCTATCACCACCTATGTTGGTGATGGGTTACGGGCCAAATAATCCTATCAGATCAAACTCTTGCCGAAGCTCGCAAGATCAGGATGGTCTCACGAAGCTAGGAGACTGTGGCCAATCGCAGACCTTATTAGAAAGAGCAAGGGTTCCTATTGGCTGCTCTATGCATGCATTGCCCGCGCGAACGAGAGGGGAGACAGAAATGCAGGAAGAGGTCTCACTCTACTTGAAATTCTGCCGGGTTTTTTTTACATTCTACCCACTGCAACTTTAAAGAAAAGTAAGGAGAAAAGTATCATTAAATAGTTGATATTTTGCTGCAGTCTGGAATGCAGTTTGATCACTGGAATTGCAACTCCCGGGTCATCACGTTATTCCACCTGGCCCAAAAAGACTTTTTCCCATAGACATACTGTATGGAGAAAGAAACTTCTGTAAATCAGTGGATACATTTATTCGAGTGTCACAACCCCCACGAAACATTCGTTTCACTATTTTATCTATTCGGTCCGATAACATTTGTCAAGTCTACAAGAGCCGCACGATTAAATCATTTAATCACCATTCAAGTTAGCGGAGCGCTAAATCGGCAGAGGTCTCTAGTGCGCCAGCTCTATTGCGGATCATCTAATCTGTCTGTCTGGGTGACTGTCTGATAGGAATGAATGGGGCTCCTCCCCCCGCTTCTGTAACGAGTTCTTGTAATACATGCATGTACTGGATGCATGCAGGATCTGAAACTAAAGTACAGTAAACCTTTAAAATGAAACAAGCTTGGCACTGGAAGCACTTTGTTAGCTCAGCTCTGCACCTTATAGGACACTAGAACATGGACCTTGATACACCTAGTAAGGCATAGTGGGGGCAAGTCAGCCACACAGGCTTACTGCTAGGGCTGGGCGATATGGAGAAAATCAAATATCACGATATTTTTTGACCAAATACCTCAATATCGATAGCGCAACGATATTGTAGTGTTGACTAATGGTGCTTTCACAAAATATTTACACAATGAGATTTTTGATAAATAATCATCAGTAATGTGTATATAATGACTAAGTGGGTAAAGGCAAATAATAGAACAGTAACTTACAACAGTCTGGTAAGTTCAGAAAATGACATCACTTTACTGTAATGCAGCCTTTAAAACCAGGAAAAGACAACAATTGTGCCATATTACGATATCCAAAATCTAATTATATACAATATCCAGTCTTATATCACAATATCGATATAATAGCAATATATTGCCCAGCTCTACTTACTGCAGTCAGAAATTACTGTAGGTAACTAGAAATGATTTTCCTCCTTTCTTTCTTTTCTAGATTTGCACAAGCAGTTTGAAACATGTCACTGAAAGAGCCATTTCAGACATGGCTGCTCAAAAACGGACCAATGGAAATTCTACTGCATCTAATCTGTCTGTCTGAGTGACAAGCATATTAGAAGCATTTACTCCCATGGCAAAATGTAATGAAAGCCTGCCGCAGAATATTTAGTTAGTGGTTATGAGTGATTATAGGGTATAATAAAAGTAATAAGGTCTTTAAGTCTTCATCCAATGTTCAGAGTAAATTCGTACTTGATCACATTGGGTTTTCTTCTTGTTATTTCATGTCTAGCCCGGAATGAAGATGTAAAACAAGTTGAATAAGTCATGACATGAAGAATATTTCAAACAATACCCTCAAGCGGGCTGAACTTTCTGAAGTCGTGTCAATTAGTTTTCGCTCTGGCTTGATTCTTCTGTATTTAAAGCCACACCAAAGATTCTTTTGTACCTTAACATAATGTTTCCAAAATCATTTCAGTGGTTCATCGACTCGTAACAGGGTGAACGGCACTTCTGCATTCGCTTTGCGGCCCTCTATCGGCTATAACCGCTAGGGCTGGGTATCGTTCAAAATCTTTCGATCCGGTGCCA
>CM046790.1:31685683-31695683 GCA_025617405.1 Perca schrenkii
GGAGCATCATCGTGGGTTGGATTAAAACACTCAGGGGGAACGAACAGGCCTTTCCTGCGGCAAAAGTCTTTTGTGTTCCCCGGGAAGCCCTGTGTTTTATGACCCCACCCATACACCATAACCTCCTCCCCACGCGGTTCACAACATTCTTATACAGCAGTGGGTAATGTGCTGCATACAGTGCTTTAGCCTAATACACATATGAATTACAGTGCTTTAGTTTTCGCAGCTATATGCAGGATTTGTTCATGGGAACAACCTGAGTATGGTAATGCTGCATGTTACCGTACTCAGGTTAGCTTTTTCGGTTTAACCCAAGTTGCAGTTACTATCGTCAGAAAGCTGCCGTGTGAATAAGCCAAATCGTTTGCAGCGCCACTGTAGGTGGGATCAGCCTCCAGGGAACAGGATGTACACAAAGAAGATAGAGGCCATTATTTGGAGGTGGGATGCCTTGCTTAGGGGCATCTGCGCACTAGATATCGAAGGACAGGAGAGATTGTGTCATCGGTCTGCCGCAGTGCTGTGCTGTATTTTTATGGTGATTCAGACGCGATCTGATATTCACAGCCTGTCCCACGTCCCATTGCTCTGATTGATCCGATGTGTGTCTCAATCTCCAGACACACAAATACATATTCAGCCAAGGGAAGAGCATTCACACGCTCTCGTTCTAGCACGGAGTGAAGAACAGACACACCTAGACACACACACACACACACACACACACACACACACACACACACACACATTTGTAAAGGGTTTTGAGATTTTAAAGGCCTGGAGACTCGTCTCTCTTTCGAGCAAACATATCGACCAGCCTGGTTCATAATGTTTGATTCATAAGACTCTGGTTTCATAAGCCTCCTTAAAAGATATTGTTTTTCTTCTGATGGCCGTGTCTGTGTCTTTTTTTTAGCCCTTATTCAACAAGGACACAGCTCAAGATCAGATGCACACTACTCAGTCAGAATCAGCGAAGAATTTTTTTTTTTTTTCCTCTATTGAATCTTATGTTACTCTGATTGGCTTGGCCGCATATGTAATTCTACATCTATATTTCTACAGTTGTTAGAAAGATAGAAATTACTTCATCATGCATGTCAGTAGCAATTATTATAAGCAGATACAAGTGTTAGTGATGTTAAGGTTTACCCGTTTTGCCGTTAACCGACAATGCACATTTTGTCCGAACAGTTAAACAGTTAAAAACAATGTCATTATAAGAAAAATAGACTATACAATCAATTTCTTAACTTGCTAGTTCTAACTTTGCAGTAGCAAGTTAAGTTTTAAGCCACTCTTTCTTTTCTGCTAAATTGGTGCCTCTCTCCTTAGTCTCGCATTGTCAGACCTTCCTCCACAGCGCTGCGGAGGAGGGTCTGGCTAGTCCACACAGCATTCCGGGATGGGAAAAAAACATGCTCTGGTTTATTGGCATTTCTATAAACCAATCACAATCGTCTTGGGCAGCGCTAAGTGCTGGATGGGGCCACGGTGACACTGTAAAATAGCCTCGGGAAGGACCTTGTTTTGGTGGAACATGTACATTCAAAAGTTGTTTTAGTCGTGCAACAGAAAACTCAGATTGGACAGATAGTCTAGCTAGCTGTCTGGATTCACCCTGCAGAGATCTGAAGAGCAGTTAACCATAGTTAAAGTGTTACCTGTGAATATGCACAATATATTAACACAGTAAGTAGATAATGTTTGAAATGTCTAATCCAATTTGAAATGAGATGTGAGAAAGGAAGCAGATGGAGGAGATTGTCCGGGTAAATCCAACAAAAGAAGTCTTTTTTCTGTTTTAAATAGAAGATCTGGCAACGTGCGAACAAGAAGCAGCTGCGCCTGCATAATGTCTTTTCTAATATAACTTTATATGCACTTCAAGAAGTGATGTGTGTGGTGAGCGTGTGTTTGCACATTGGAACAAAGACACAAAGACTCAAATGTGCACAGACACAAATATAAGATTAATTTGAAAGAATGAATCGGTGCAGTTGATATAGTGCTAATGGGAAATGCAGCAGATCTACTTAGTCTCTGTCTCAGGCACTAGCACACACACCGTCTCACTCACTGTTTAATGTTCCTGGAGACACACACACACACACACACACACACACAGCCTGATTAACACCTGATTTTTGTGTAAGACATCAATAAGGATTAGTGCTTTACATTTGCTCCAAGCAATATATCACTGTATTGTAACATATTAGTTTTAAACCAGCGAACACAGAAGTGTTTTCATGTATGTATGTTTAGGCAGGCTGGGCAATTGATTTCAATGGAATCTGTTTTTTTTAGGGCTAGGGTTATGTTTATTAAGTGAAAAAAATAAAGAATCCTTGCATTATTTAAAATGAAATTTAAATTATTTTGTTGGAGTTGTGTCAGCTTTTTGTTTTTAAACCAATATGAACTAAATGGAAGGCACATGGCTTTCCTCTATGTTCGTACGATATCATACGAACCGGTTCATGAGAATGCGTTGCGTCACTGTCTTCCATAGTCCCATTTTGGAACAATGGATCAAAGTTGAATCCAGCATAGTAACCCCCAACCCGAAACAATAACTATGTCATGTGTTTCACGAGAATGCTACAAAATGACATACGTCCCTCAAACCGGCATGCTTTAGTTAGTAAAAGAAATGGGCACTCCAAGAAGCAAGATTTCAAGATTGCAACAAAGCCATAAGAAGAGCCACAATGAGACAAAGCTGGGAGAGTGACAAGGCATCAACGCAAACTCAAAGGAGGGAATTACAAGAAAGCATAAGGTAGTCTGTGGGTGGCTGTCAGTCCACATGTGAATGAGAGAATATGAACTGTATACAACTGTAGTCCTAGTTGCCTAGCATGCGTGTCTTTATGGTGGGAAGAAACCAGAGCACCCGGAGGAAACTGACCCGATATAGTAGGCTACCCAGAACCGAGTCGGTGTTACACCATAACGCATTCATGTTTAGCCTCATTACGCTGCTTCTGTTTGTACGCTCTTCTTCGCCCCTGTTGTCGACCACTCACGGGCAGACAATTTGTGCAGCAGCAGCACCGTTTGTAATCACAGTTTCTAATGGGTCTCACATTCCGGTGTAACACCTGTCAGCTAGACCCATATAATATTAGACAGCTGAGAGCCGGACGCTAACAGAAACGAGAAATTCCGGACCCCAATTGCCTTGGGTCACAGCCCCAAATAGGAAATATGTCAACCTTGCCTGGTATTTGCTATGCTACGTTATCGGGAAAAAGGTGTCTTACCTAGTAACGTAACCTAACGTCAGTAGCCATCTTTGTCTCCGGTGCCGGCATTGTTTTGATCGATAGGCTACATAATAATGTCCAGTTTGTATAGGCTATTTGATAATACAAATAAATCCCCCCAATGTGTTGATGTATGCACCATTCACCAAGGCAAATTCCAAATGAGTAACTTATTGTGGCAATAAACCCTTTTCTGATTCTGAGGTAACCACATTTTCAGGCCACTACAATGTTTACGAAATCACGTGAGAACGTGATCTGACCTCGAACAGCACCAACTCTACATACTCCGCAAGTCTGAGCTAATGTCTCCTGTAGTCAGGTGTGCTTAGCGATCTGGGATGCAGCAGAGCAGCAAACGGTAGCAGCTTGCAGTGTTTCTCCTTAACAAAAATAAGACGCCAGTCAAGCTCGCCGTCCGTCACTCGCATCTCCGTGGTCAACCTAGCCACCGCTAAAGTTGGAGACAGCCGCCGGCAGGGCAGAGCAGAGTCCCGGCGAGCAGAGCAGACGTTGTGTTGCGCTCGCGGAACACGACGTCTGTGACGTGTTATTTCGCCTTTCAACACAGTGTGCTAAAAAGTAAAAAAAACTGACCGATCCAGAGCGAGCTCTGAACGGTTTGATTTTGATAGTGTTTGATGCAGAAAGGATGCACTCTCTTAACTACGTCTAAACCGCTTGGCTCGGCAGAATGGGGAAGCAATGGTGTCAGCCAAACCAGTATATACCCAGCAGGTGAATTAAAAATCTATCTTTATGGAGAAACACATTGCCAAAACTCACATTACCACCCTTCACATAAAGATCTACTTCGTAAGAAATGGGCGAGATGGGGAAAGGGAAGAAGGGGCTGGGGATGTAGTATATAACCCTCAGGTGAATTAAGTCTTTATAGAGTGCTGCATATTAGCCAACATTCACATTAGCAGCTGCCTTATATAAAGAAGAGTGGAGGAAAGGAACTGTTGGGGGGAGGAAAAGGCACAGATAAGATACTAAAAGAAGATTTATGTACAGCGGGTACATTAAAAGTCCATCTTTATGGGGTAACATATTAGCCAACACTTGTATTATCATCCTTCGCATAAAAAATAAATAATTTACAAGCAAGAGAGGAGAAGTGGAAGGAGAAGGAGCGAGGAGATGAGATTATAGGAGGACGCAGATGCACTTTGAGGAGGTAGTATTACAATTAATAGCTGATATTTATAGGGACAAGGATCAGAGCCAATATTCACATTATGTGTTGAGGGAATATTGAGTTTGAGGTACTATTTTCAATGAAGGATAGAAAGGGGGGAGGGGGGAATCAGAGGAAAGATGAAGGAGAGAGGAAATAGGCAGAAGAGACATAAAGATCGAGGAAGAGCAGGGAGGATGGCAAAGCATCACAGGACTGCGTTTTTGTGTATTCAGTGTGTAGCAACGCAATGTTGCTAACATAGCATCAGAGAGGGGCGGGATTGAAAAGAACGAGGCACATTATCAGGGGCAGGGTGCACACAACCATGGAGGTCACACACAGACACACACAACATTGGAAAAAAAAGGATTGTACGCCGGATGTCCCGCCTTCCAAACTCTGTTATTCTCGGGAAACATCAACAAGTGAGCTACACGCTGTAAAATGGCAACTTCTGAAGAAAATTTGGATGGTGCGACAAGGCAGGCCTGCTTGGTTCTTTCGGGGAACGATTGTAAAGATTTACAAAGAAGATGTTAACGGCATTTCCTCTCTGACTGGGACGTTTTGGGACCGATTGGTGGGATTGCTGTGGATGAAGAACACACGGAGATACACTGGGAAGAGCTAATGAGGTTTAACCATGTATCCAGCTAATTTAAATAGCTCACGTTACTGTATTGTGTGAACAGTTAACTTCATTTAATATTGTTTGTGGCGTTTTCTTGCGATTGTGATTGGTTTAAAGAAATGTGTTATTTTTATCCTATCCTGGAATGTATCTGTGCTGCAAGCCAGAATGCGAGACTATGGAAAAAAACAGGTGGACTGCAGAGAGAGAAATTATCCAAATGAAAGCCGGGTGATGAATAGTTCGAAAGCCTTGAAAAGTTAAGGAAGGAGTGAGTCGAGGGAAGGCGGAGGGATGGGAGCAAGAGGAGTGGAGGAGAGGAGGTGGAGAAGGGTGTGTGGGGAGGGGAGAGAGAAGATGAAATCAATCATTATCAAGGCTGCGTCCTCGCTGCGCCTCGAGCAAAATGGAGGGTTCATTTCAGCTTGCCTCCTCAATCTGCTCTTCACGCCGCACTCGCAAAAATGTGCCACGCTAGAAGAGGCACACGGCTAAAATGGTCGTTGGGTTCCCCCCGGAGCCAGCGCTGCGCCTGGTTATGGGCGAAATGGCCTGAATCCTATTTTGAGCGGCAGCCGCCTGGCAGCATCCTCTACGATGGCGGGACAACAATGGAGCACGGGAGCGAGTGGAGGAAGTGAGAGGAAAGAGCCCATTTTGTGCCATTTCCGCAATATGGAGAAGTCGTCAAGTGTGAGATCCAACAACACTTCCTCCTTTCAAAATCTAAACCTGTTAATACATCTCTGAAATATTCAAAGTGTTCTCTTCTGGCCGTCTTTTATTATTTAATGACATTATTCATGAAATGCTTAACTTAGGCGTAGCAGCCTGTAGAGTAGGACCTGAAAAGCATTTTGCTTCCTTCCACTACGTTTCGGACAGGAGTATTTATTTATTTTGCTTATTCTTGTCTTTTCCTTTTTTTTATAGTAAATGGACTGTTCTTATATGGCGCTTTTCTAGTCTCAACGACTACTCAGAGCGCTTTAACATTGTACAGGAACCATTCACCATTCACACACATTCATACACTGTGGCCGAGGCTGCCGTACAAGGTGCCACCTGCTCATCAGATAATCATTCACACACACTTCGACATGGGACTGCAGGGCCAAGGATCGAACCACCAACCTTCCGATTGGCAGGCAACCGCTCTACCACTGAGCCACAGCCGCCCAGTGAAATTGTATTTTATGTTTTTTTTTTGTTTATGTTCCTATGTTGCTTGAAATAAAGTCTTCCTAATCATAGTGCTGCCGCCTAAAAGGCGACTCGAGGCATCGGTATATCGCATTTTGTCGGTCAAATCGCTGCGCTTTTCTTTCTTTTTTTTTAACATTGTACACAGATCAACGTGGGAATGTGGAAAACGGACTCTTGCCTCAAAATGACCTAAAAACAAAACTAAGGCTACATCTGCACTACTGCATTTTCATTTCTAAGTGGCATATTGAGACAAAAAGGATCTCTGTCCACACAGTACCAGAACTGATCTATGTCCATGTTAACGCGTCTGACAACACACATCTCATGACCGATTCCTTACACTGGGCCTGTGCGTGCCGGTGTAAACAGAAGGCAGATGGTCTTGAAAATCATGGATGTTTAAGTTTAAAAATACAGAAAATACTTTGGAGGAAGAACAACAATGGTGAAAAGTAAGAGCGGGGATTTATTAGCTTTATTCAAGGGGGTAAGCTTCGCTTCAGAACTCGAACCTCCTATGGCGCCATTTTGTTGCTACCTGGCCATCCCCTCCTGTTAGCATTCCACTGACTAGCATTCATTTTGACGTCACTTGACAGTGAATAACTTTACATCTGAAGCGTTTAAAGACTCTATTTGTCCGTTGTTTAGTTCTAAAGAAACACGACAATGTATAAAAGGCTCCATTACCTTGTACCTCACGTTATGGCTCCGTAGCAGACGTTTTTGTAAAAATAGGGCTAATGATTGTGTCATCTAGTAGAGGAATTACCGTATAGTACAGGATAAGCTTGCAGGCAGTTTCGACTTACATGAGCTGTTTAGGTTTAATTACTGATGTTAACCAGCATTTTAGTTAGCAATAATTAGCCTGTGCCTATGTTATCTCCAGAGGTGGGTAGTAACGAGTTACATTTACTCCGTTACATTTACTTGAGTAAGTTTTTGAAAAAATTATACTTCTAGGAGTAGTTTTAAATCTCTATACTTTTTACTTTTACTTGAGTAGATTTGTGAAGAAGAAACTGTACTCTTACTCCGCTACATTAGGCTACAATGAGCTCGTTACTTTTCTTTTTACCTCTTTGGTATTCTACGCGTCATTGTTTTTATCCCTCCGCGTACGCCTCATTTTAATGTTTTATTTTGACAGAGAGAGAGACTTCCGCTAAAGCCTCTACCACGTCACTGTGTTTCACCCAATCAAACGTAACGGGATGGGTTAGCTTTTACAGTCGCAGCAAAACAAAAATGGCAATGTCAGAAACGTCACAGACGAGGAGGAACCGCGCCCTGTACTACGAAGCAAGATCAACATGCCCTGGATTTATTTCAGTTACCCGGCTTCACCTAACCTAGCCACCGCGGTCCCGCATAAACTGTGTCATGACGGTGGTTATCAACTAGTTCAATCAACCCAGGGTTTCCCGATCCAGCGGCGCGTGTTCACATAAAAGAGGTGATGTTTGCACAACATGACCAACAATAGCCACATATTTTTACATAAGAAGAGCAAACTATAATTCTACATAAATATGAACACATACATGGTTTTACATGCAAAACGCAATACAGTCGCTGCTTCCTAAAACGGGAAGGAAAGCTGGCAAAAAAAAAGAAATTGCCGACGCTGTAGATGCGCACAATTCGTATCAATATCACTTCCCCATCAGTCAGGCACAATATCTGACCATAATTACACTTGTACTTTCCATAAACTGTCGTCGCTTTAGGCTTTTATTTCAGTTGCAACCATGGCAGTGAGAGCGATCGTGAGAGCAAATAAAAAAATATAAAAAACATAAAACCGCTGTGCGCATTACACACGGCAAATATACGACATCAGGGAATGTTAACGGGGCTGTCGGTCTCTAAATATTTTTTTGTATGAGCACACCCCTCTCTTTTTCTCTCCCCCTCTCTCCCTCTCTCTCCGCGCACCAAGCTCCACCTGATCTTCTAAGAACGGTGAAGCCGTTATCAGTGGAGTATTGATCGGTCAGTAGGCGTGCTTTTACACCGGTTGATCTCTGATCTCCAACTTAACCTGCTCCCGACCAGGCTAGGCGTCCAGCATAAGTTACCACGGCGATTGAGCCCAATAACAAGTGATCCACCTTTGTGAATGAAAGCATGTTTACCTTAGTAAAAGTACCAAACAGCAGCTCCATTACCTTGTTCTAGTTCTGCCTGCAGAGTCTGGTAAAAAAAGTATAAAGGTTTGGAAATTTGTGTTACTTGTGCTTATTTATTTTTTATGTATTATTATTTTATTGATATTATTTTTTAAGTACTTGAATTTACCTGGATTATTTTAATTTAAGCTATTTTATAATTAATTAATTAATTTAAATTAATTTAATTGATTGGATGAACTATAATTTGTCTAAATATGATTATTTTGTATTTTTTGTCCGTCTGATTGAATGCTTGTGTTAAAAAATAAATCAGACGTTACTCAACAGTTACTCAGTACTTGAGTAGTTTTTTCACCAAGTACTTTTTTACTCTTACTCAAGTAATTATTTGGATGACTACTTTTTACTTTTACTTGAGTCATATTATTCTGAAGTAACAGTACTTTTACTTGAGTACAATTTTTGGCTACTCTACCCACCTCTGGTTATCTCCTTACATACAGTACAGGCCAAAAGTTTGGACACACCTTCTCATTCAATGCGTTTCCTTTTTATTTTCATGACTATTTACATTGTAGATTCTCACTGAAGGCATCAAAACTATGAATGAACACATATGGAATTATGTACTTAACAAAAAAGTGTGAAATAACTGAAAACATGTCTTATATTTTAGATTCCTCAAAGTAGCCACCCTTTGCTTTTTTATTAATAAGGGAAAACATTCCACTAATTAACCCTGACAAAGCACACCTGTGAAGTGAAAACCATTTCAGGTGACTACCTCATGAAGCTCATTGAGAGAACACCAAGGGGTTGCAGCACTATCAAAAAAAGCAAAGGGTGGCTACTTTGAAGAATCTAAAATATAAGACATCTTTTCAGTTATTTCACACTTTGTAGTTAAGTACATGATTCCATATGTGTTCATTCATAGTTTTGATGCCTTCAGTGAGAATCTACAATGTAAATAGTCATGAAAATAAAGAAACACATTGAATGAGAAGGTGTGTCCAAACTATTGCCCTGTACTGTATACCTATGCTCTCCGTCTCTATAAGATTGGGAATGATTGAGATTTCTCTTGGCACAGCTACCAGAAGACTTACAACTTTCAGACACGTTGCTCACGTCACATTTATGTTGTCTTTCTCAGTTGGAGGCTGCGCAGTAAAGCTGGCCATCACCGGAAAAGTGCTTCTAATAGCCTTCACTGGTGTCCGTCCAGAGCAACGGGATCTGTTGGTCCATTATATACTGTATATGGCTGTATTAGACTACATAGCAACCCCAGAGTTTTTAAACCAAAACGGGGGCAGCAGGGTCTCCAAATGTCTCCGTTTTAAGGGCTCGGAAACGCCACAGTAGTGTGGACGTGATAGGATAGGGCACATAGATGTAGCCTTATAGCTGTCGCCATCGTGTCTGTTTGCTGCTCCGACGCTCTCAGCTCCAGGTCTTCTTACAACGTCATTACCCAAAGCAGACAAAAATAATTGGCAAAATGTTTCCCTCGAAACATGAAAATGTGTCCCTTCATTCTGAGAAGAAAACCAATGAC
>CM046790.1:31700683-31708183 GCA_025617405.1 Perca schrenkii
CCTTTCACGATGTGTTTACTGTGCAAGTTGATATCGCAATGACGAATTTATAAAAGCGATATATTGTGCAGCCCTAGTTGGAGTGAGGCTAGGGAGTGGATGTGATGGTGGCCTCCTGCTGGGTTAAGTAGTCCACACACACACACACACACACACACACACACACACACACACACACACACACACACACCTCCATAAGAGATCTTATGGGCTGTCATGTTATCAAATGAACTGCAACTCGTTGTGACCTCACACCCCCGCTGGGAGGCTCGTTATCGGCCATGATTGACCCCTCCTAACCTCCCCCATCTCCTCCTCCTCTCCCATCCTGGTCCTCCCACCCCCGCACTCCACCTCTCCTTCATCACCTTCTTAACATCCCAATTATCATCATCTTTGGTGAATAAAGGAAAGAAAATAGCAAACGTAAAAGAGGGAGTGAGCATCAAGAAAATAATCCTAGGCACTCGTCTCTAGAAAAAAGATGGATTTTTTTCTTGATGCTCACTGGATTTGTTCCTTGCCCGCCTGCCCTCCCCCCTCTCCCACCAAAGAACACCATCTAATTTCCACATAGACTATTTCTAAGAAGACGCTCTTGAGCTCTTTGGTTATTCAACCTAAGAGGGACTTTTAAAAAGGAAGTAAATACCTATAACAGTGACCGAAAGGGAACAAGAGAAGGCTCAAAAAGAAGCAGGCGTCACTCACCTGCACATTTGGTCCTGGTGACGAGCGGCGGCCCGGGCGGCCCTGTTCCTCCCTCCCCAGGTCTGGACAGCAGGACTTTGATCTCGTACTCCACATCTGGGTCCAGGTGCCAGAGTTTATAGGTTGGGGAGTCCACCACGTGGGTCTCCACCCAGTTACCCAGAGTGGTCCGGTACTCCACCTCCTTCAGGATGATGGGCCCATCGCCGATGATGCTGTTGGCGTTGGGTTTGATCCAAAGGTAAGTGGCGCCGACGGTGAGAAGCTCAGGCGGAGCGATCGGGGTGGGTGGAGCTGTGGAATGGGACAACAGAGGTGGTTAGTTAAGTGTCGAATTCTGTGTCTTTTTCTTTCGCTTTTGGTGTAGCGTAATCGGAGAATAGCCTAATGAAAAAGTAAATAAAACATCATCCAACCATTATAAGGCTTAGGCGCAGCACCCAAGCCCTTTTAGGGCAGCACCTAAGCCCAATGAATGTAACTAAATGACTTTCCTCAGATCTAATGATTTAGTTGGTCCCCAGTGGACTTCTTTAGCAAATGTTGTCTTTAAAGCTATAGTGCGTAGTTTCTGTCGCCCCCCCCATGAGGAATTCAAAGTAATGACAACAAAACTGTTGGCGCGTCCACATGATACAAGCCTTCCGTGACAGTTGCTAGTAGCCAAGGAGGACACGGAGGATTTAAAAAAAACATGATGGACTCTTCAGAAGAGGTCATTATCTTCACTTGAGTTTCTGCGTGGGAAAGTCGCCGGACGACACAATCTTCTGAACATAGCCATACTGAGAAATCCAGAGAGAGTTTGGTGGAGCTGATAGTCTTAATTAGCTTTGTAGCAACTCATTTGGCAATGGCTTGAATGTAACGTTGCGCACTAAAGCTTTAAGCTTTTTTAAAAGGTCCTATGACATGCTGCTTTTTGGATGCTTTTATAAAGGCCTTAGTGGTCTCCTAATACTGTATCTGAAGTCTCTTTTATATAGACCTTAGTGGTCCCCTAATACTGTATCTGAAGTCTCTTTTATATAGACCTGAGTGGTCCCCTAATACTGTATCTGAAGTCTCTTTTATATAGGCCTTAGTGGTCCCCTAATACTGTATCTGAAGTCTCTTTTATATAGACCTGAGTGGTCCCCTAATACTGTATCTGAAATCTCTTTCCCGAAATTCAGCCTTACAGCAGAATTACAGCCACTAGAGCCAGTCCCACAATGATCTTTGCTTAGTATGTGCCATTTCTGTGTCTGTAGCTTTAAATGCTATAGAGGAGGAGAAAGGGGGTGGAGGCAAGATGGAGGGTGGGGTTATGGCCTTGACCAACTGCCATGCTTCACTTGTTTGCAAGCCATGATGTCTCTCTCTTTCTCATGGGCGGGCCAAATTCTCTGGGCGGGCAAAGCAGAGAAAGGGGAGGTAACCTTTCTCCTTATGACATCATAAGGAGAAGATTCCAGATCGGCCCATCTGAGCTTTCATTTTCTCAAAGGCAGAGCAGGATACCCAGGACTCGGTTTACACCTATCACCATTTCTAGCCACTGGGGGACCATAGGCAGGCTGGGGGAACTCATATTAATGTTAAAAAATATGCATCAAGGGAAATTTTCATGCCATGGGACCTTTAAGTAATATTTGTTTGTTATCTGCTATAGCTTTTTCAACATTTTAGACACAGATATGGTAATAACAATGGTCCAAAAATGGTGAAATTGCATTTTGTTACATGTTACATTTACTCTTGGAAGGACCCCTAAACCCCCCCGCCAAATACGTGCACCTTAGTCTTCCACAAACCTTGGGAAAACAGTGAACGTGTCCCTGCTGAGTCATGCAGTTCAGCCACTTGTTTTGTTAAATGTGACTGTACCCCCACCTGAGCCTATCACTGTCATAGCAGAATATATTACAGAACTCATCTTCCCCAAAAACTATATCAAAGTCCAATCAGTAGTGCCTAAGTATGTAACACTCCAACGATAAACAAATTGAGCTCCCGGCCCCCCTTGGGGTGCTCGGTGTAATTTTCAAAGATAAACACAATTTGAAATGCATCATTTCATTATGTGGAGTTTTGTGTGGCACCTGCTTTTCGGGATGTTTGCAGACCTCTGTTGATTTCTCCAATAAAAAATACCCATAAACATGATACAAGAGAGTTCGGAGTCCAATATTTTCAATTTGATTGTTGTTTTTTTTCTTCAAATGTCTCTCAGTCAATATCAATCTCAATGCAGTCTGTTATGACTGTATCAATATCCAATTTTACTCCAGTCAGAGACGTAGGTTTGCTGTTTGGTCTGTTTTAATTGAACCCTGGAGCGTTTCGTGGGATAGTCCGGTCGGTTTGGGGCAGTGTGAAAGCTCATCCGAACTCTGGTGCGGTTTGAAACGGGGGTCTTGGTTCGGATCCAAGTGCTCTAGAGTTCGCGTTCACTTTAGGTGAGAACGCCATCAAACCCAAATATAGGAAGCAAGCCAAAAACAGGTGTCTTTTAGATTGATAAAATAGGGCCCAGTAACTCAAACACAGGTCCACGTTACACAGCCATTGTGAGCACTCAAATAATAATCATATACAGTTTTACGTGGGTACACATGTGAGCACAAAAATACTGTTGGGAGAGTTAGCATGTGGCTAGCGGCCTTTTATGCTAATGTAACTGAACATCTTAGAACATATAAATGTCAATATAAACTTAACACACCCAAATACATACATACATACCTACATGCATACAGGAAAAGGGGAAAGGAGGCAAGATTAAGGTTCGGAAAAATGATTGAGACTCATAAATATAGCAACCACTTGCCAACCGTTTTAATTGCCCCGGGGCACCAATCACCCCTGTTGTTGAAGCCTAAGAAGAATTAACTGCCAATGTGATCTAGGAATCAAAGCACCCAACAACAGCCAATATATACAGTTTATATATATATACAATGTGATGTTAATGTGAAGTGAAAGGAGACACAGTTCAACTTTTGCATTGAAAAACAGCTGCCACTAAAAGCTAAATTTTACTGATGGAATTCTCTACCTGTAGCACTAATGCATCACATTGTTGACATGTTGCTGACAGCTACTCTGCCTCTAGACTTTCACATTATGCTACTTTAAAATAATGGCCTCTGTCAAGCCTAAAAGCATAGGATGTTTTATTGCTCCCTTCTGTTTTGTTTTTTTTTCAAAACCAAACTCTAGACAGCAACTTCTTTTCCAAATGAGATATCCAACATCCATATGAATAGTGAGACACAACAGTAAAAAATAAAGACAAGCTCAAAATGAAACAAGACACGTAAACTAAAAGGAGAACGCCAGATCCAAACTTACTAGCCTATATGATGAGGTTAATGCTTAATCATTTCTTCAAGATTAAATGGTGTTCGTGGCCGGGTTAGCTCAGTTGGTAGAGCAGGCGCACATGTTGTCGAGGTTTATGCCTCGACGCAGAAAGTCCAGGGTTCTAGTCCGACATGTGACAATTTCCTACATGTCTTCCGCCCTCTCTCCCCCCTTTCATATCTAACTGTCCTATCCATAAAAAAGGCGGAAATGCCCAAAAAATAAAAAATAGATTAAATGGTGTTCGAGTGTTTTATCCACTCAACCCCAAATCCACCAGTGAACATTCATACTCCAATATTTGTGTATGAATGTGAATGAGAGGGATGACAGTATAGACCCAATCACAATGTTTGTTTACAATAACTTCAGGGTAAAAGTCCTGCGTCTCGTACATACATTTTAACAGCACTGAGGAACAACTGGATAGATTATATATATATATAATCTATTTATTTTCATGACTATTTACATTGTAGATTCTCACTGAAGGCATCAAAACTATGAATGAACACATATGGAATTATGTACTTAACAAAAAAGTGTGAAATAACTGAAAACATGTCTTATATTTTAGATTCTTCAAAGTAGCCACCCTTTGCTTTTTTATTAAGAAGGAAAAAATGCCACTAATTAACCCTGACAAGGCACACCTGTGAAGTGAAAACCAATTTCAGGTGACTACCTCATGAAGCTCATTGAGAGAACACCAAGGGTTTGCAGAGTTATCAAAAAAAGCAAAGGGTGGCTATTTTGAGGAATCTAAAATACAAGACATGTTTTCGGTTATTTCACTTTTTTTTGTTAAGTACATAATTCCATTCATAGTTTTGATGCCTTCAGTGAGAATGTACAATGTAAATAGTCATGAAAATAAAGAAACACAAATGAGAAGGTGTGTCCAAACTTTTGGCCTGTACTGTATATAATCTAATTTTTTCTAAAATGCATGTTTGACGCTTTCATATGTCAACACTTGTGACACATATGACACCACCCAAACTAGCAGTCAGTGCGACCGGTGGTTTGTAACATTAGATTTGGTTTATCAAAAATGTTACCAAAACAACACACAGAAAATATGCAGAGCAGACAACACTTAGATCAGACCTCCAAGTTTAACTACGCATCTTAAAACGGTACGGCTGAAAATGACAAAGTCTGCTAACTTTACACATCAAGTTTAAATCAACGAACATTTGTCTACCCAAAGTGATTTTTATGTTAGCATGGCGTCACAGTGATTTGGTCTATATAGAAGGAAGTTGACTGACAATTTAGACAGTTGAAAAAGCATTCTACAAGTTACCTGCAGACAGTTAAATCAAACAATATATACATTTGGATCCACTGTCTAGGCATTGCTTGCCCTCCAGTGTGGCAGGCCAGGCGGTAAATTATAGCCTAGCCCTGCAGCCCATGCAAGGCTCTCTACAACAGATGGAAACCATGACAGGGATATTGTTTGGAGTTTTTCTGTAAGTCAGCAGCATGAGCTATAATATTACCATGGAGAGCTCCCACATTTCTGATGGTCCAAGGATCAGCACCTTGGACAGCGGTTGTGAAACACTTTCTAGCAGCATGATATAGTAGAAGGTCTGCCAGAGCTGTACAGAAAACACTTAAAGGGTTCAACCTTTCAACCTGGACCCTATTTTCTCATGTTTTTTGTGACTAAGTGACTGATGGGAACAACAATCTTGGACATTGGTCCAGTATTAGACAAGACCACTGCAGTCGGCAGCGGCGGAACAAGTTGTAATGTAAGTTAATGGGCAATTGTGCACCTTCAATTTACGTCCACTAAAAGTGCTGTTTTACTGCTAACAATTTCAGATTATTATTGTGTGTCTGACAACATTTAAAAAAAAAAAAAAGAATCCCTACAGAGATAGACCTTTTTGTTAAAGAGTAAGTAAGTAATCCTTTTTATTCAACATGAAACAGTCCCGAAATCGCCATCGCCAAATCAAACCTATCAAAAGCCGTCTTGGTTCATCTTTCTACTTCGCCAACAATCACCTCTCTGGTTTTTAATTCGCCCATTTACATGTGGAAATGTGCTGGCTCTATACACACTAACAGTATTGTTTAAATAGCGTCTGGTGAGTTTGGCGATGATGATTTCGGGGCTGTTTCTGGTTAAACAAAAAGGATCTTTACCAAAAAGATCTATCTCTGTGGGGATCCTTTCCATAATGTTGTCAGACACTTGACATAATAATCTGAGCCTGTCAGCGGCAAAAACAGACCTTTTAGTGGACGGAAATTGAAGTTGCTCAATTGCCCAGGCACATTACAGTACATTGCAGACCGGTTCACAGCTGGCGGTTACAGTGCTCTCGCTCAATACTGGACCAATTTCTACGATTTCTTTTCACATTAGTCACTTAGACACAAAAGCACAGCCTTGCTGTGACTTTGCAGCCCCTACACATGCCCCTGCTGGGAAATAAAATAGCACAGGGAAAAATCTGTTCTATTGTGTATCATCTTTAAACAATAGCAGAGTGTCTTGGTGGTCTAAGAGTAACATGCTGGCCGTATGATCCCAGCGTCCCCAGTCCCAATCCGGCTGGAGAGCTTTAGTGCATGTCATCTCTCCTCTTTCTCCCCCCTTTTAACTGTATTTGATAAAAGATTTTAAAAAAAAACTTCCTGCAGAATTACTTTAAAATATGCACACAGCTCTCCAACATGTGGAAATTGAAAATTTCTAATATGCCATTACCATTGTGGTTTGGTAAAACAATTTTCCATCATCATTTCAATCGAATTATTTTGAATTGTCATGTTAAAGAGCGTGAATGATTTTTTAAATCAAGACTTCATTTGCAAAAACAGATAAAAAGCCATTTTTGATCAATGAATAAACCAACACCAGCTTGATTGATTTTTCCCTCTGAAAGCACAATAAGAACACGATTTAGGAAAATAAATCCAAACGGAGGTATCTGTTTTGGAAAATGAACCCTTCAAATATGTACCTTATTGTCTGGCCTACTAATGTGTCTTTACATCCGAAAGCCAATTGATGAAGCAGGCATCGCATTTTCATATCCATAAATGATTTCTATATACCTACAGTATATATGCTCAATATGCATGCACAATGGAGGACCAACCATCCAACCAAAAGTGTGTTTTGAAAATGACTTCCTCACTCTATACAGTAGGCTTTCCAAACAACTGTGACTAAAGGAGTCATTTTGAGATTGAAGTCTGGGGTCTCTTAGTATTAATCTTTTAGTTTTTTTCTGCGTGGCAGGTGCTTTTTCGGTTGACAGCTAAGATGTGCGAGCGAAGAATAATGGCCACCCCTCTCTTCCTGCTGTCTAAAAGCAAAGTCCTGATCTCACTCTGCAACTTTTTTTTACTTTCCTCAAGGCCCCATTAGAATATGTATGGTAGCTGCGGGACCGATGAATCACCTGTCAG
>CM046790.1:31715683-31718183 GCA_025617405.1 Perca schrenkii
TCTTACAGGGAGGTGTGTTCAGTTGAATTCTCGGCGTATTTCTATCTTGATGCAGCGGGAAGTGATCGCGCCGTTGACCAACAAAAACCTGGTCTAAGGTCAATAGCGCAGCATTTCATTGTTATTTTCAACAGCGAATTAGTAGGGGACTTAATGGTGCGTTCAATTGCACCTCGTAAGCTCATGGTGCATTCAACGCTGTCGTAGCGTATCCTTTTGCCATCTAGGGGTTCTTCTTTTTGTTGTTTAACAGCAATAGACTGGTGAAAAAAGTTACTGTTATTTTATTTTAAAGTTTTTAAAGTTGACCATAAGGCCTTAGCAATAAACAAGCCGTACTTTAATGTCACCGACTGTGCTCTTCTTCTTATCGTATCGGTTAAGGCCCCCGTTTAGGCACCGGCACTGTCTTTCTGGCTTTCTGAACACAAATGTTTAAAACAGCTGCTTTCATTTTAATGCTTATTAATACTGTCAACACAGATGGTATTAAGAGGGTGAGGGTTACAAAGGAACCGTGTCGCATCTTTCCATAGAAACCAAACCCTGAGTGCAAACAGATCCTTTGATTTTAAGCTTGTTTGCCCAAATTTGTGAGATTGTGTCAAATAACCACATCAGTTCTGTTATGTCCATGCTCGCTCAACGTCTACCTGCTCGCTTACTGTAAGCTGCAGAGGATAAAAGACCCAGATGGAGTCTAAACTCTGAAATATGAACGCAGACAGAGAAGGTGGAATGGAGGCATGACAGTAAGAAGGAGTCGAAAGGAGACGCTGATCTTCTTACCGTCAAAAAAATATTCTCCAACAGTTTTTAATGAAACGAGAATTAGTATCAAATCTGTCAGCTTCACAGGAGCCGATCAGCAGGACATTCGTAGTGGACACGTCTCTCCTCCTCAGTCCGTTTTAGATTTTTTGGCCGTTTGGCTGCTCTTATCCACAGGAACAGACAGTGAGTGAGCACGATGGAGTTCAACGAGATGTGGGTAGTGACGGAATCAGCTGATGGGATTGAACCTGTCAGCTTTGGCTTCTCTTTTTCACTGGTTAGTGTTAAGGGAAAACTCGAGGAGCAGGGCAACTCATTTCACATACGTGAAGAATATTCGTGAGACTTTGAGGAATTACACAGAAGCATTTAATGGACTCTCAAATGAGGAAATAAGTTAGGCAGGCGGTACAGTTTAAACGCGGGGCCCTATCTTGCACCAGGTACAGCGCAGCGCAAAACCAGACGCAGTTGTCAATTTCCCGCCCAGCGCCCGCATCGTTTAAATAACAAATGCACCTTGCGCCCATCTTTGCGCCCATGGGGCGTGCTGGTCTTACAGGGAGGTGTGTTTAGGTGAATTATTGGCGTATTGCTATCTTGAGGCAGCGGGAAATGATTGCGACGTTGTCAACAAAAACCTGGTCTAAGGTCAATAGCGCAGCATTTCATTGTTATTTTAACAGCAAATTAGTAAAATGCGCCTAGGCTCGTGCACACAAATAAAAATATTAAGGTGCAAATCCGCCATCATAATAGCGATGCGCCAAAGTCCAAATGTGCCTGGCTTTTAAAGGAACACGCCGACTTATTGGGAATTTAGCTTATTCACCGTAACCCCCAGAGTAAGACAAGTCGATACATACCCTTCTCATCTCCGTGCGTGCTGTAATGCTGTCTGACGGCTCCAGCGGCATCAGGACAGCACAGAACATGCAGGTGAATGGTTCCAGTAATCCTACTGCTCCGAATAAGTGACAAAATAAAGTGTACAAAAAACAACATAACATGAGACAAAGCCGTCTTTTAACAGTAAACAAACTGGGAACTATATTCTCAGGTGGAAGAATATAGTACTTGGGTGGAGTGATATGCTCGCAGCAAGCCTGTCTGAGAATATAGTTCCCGGTTTGTTTGCTGTTAGAAGATGGCTGTGTCTCATGTTACGTTGTTTTTTGTACACGCTGTGACTCTACAAATCACAACATGTAAATAGGAACATGTTGGCGTTATTTTGTCACTTTTGTCACAATTTGGAGCAGCAGACTAGTTGGAACCAGTTACCTGCAGGATCTGTGCTGGGCTAAGCTAATGCTGGAACCGTCAGGCACCGTTACAGCACGCATGGAGATGAGAAGGGTATGTATCGACTTGTCTTACTCTGGGGGTTACGGTGAATAAGCTAAATTCCCAATAAGTCGGCGTGTTCCTTTAAAGGGAATGGGAGATGACACTCTGATTGATTTATTGCATGTTACGCATAAAACACACCTATGAAAGTGGGACTACGGATGGAAATTAGCCCTTGGCTACAATCCGGCATGTTTACATGCATGTATTCCATGTTTGTTTATTAACATGCACTGTCCCAATCAAATAAATAAATTAAAAAAATAAAAAGTTAATGAAGACACTAAGTACAACCCTTTTTTCAACCATACACCTGGCGCACGGGCCCCTTTTTTCCGCCGTCAAACTATTAAAAGTGGATTTGGAAAGGCCCTAA